>ML784609.1:29312-41343 GCA_009831015.1 Picea engelmannii
TCACAAGACCACCCTCACTACAGTATTTATATAGTGTAAAATCCCAAGTGATTTCACTTCGTGTGAGTATTTTTATCTTCTTGTCAAACTCTTTTGCATTATATATAAGAAGAAAAAAACAAGTTTTATTTTCTTACAATTTCATAAATGACTATACCTAGAGATAGGAAATGATTTTTTTTTCCAAAAACCCCCACACCAAAAATAGGTCCAAGCAAGCCAAATATTGGTCCAGAAACACTTGAAAGTTTCTTGAAAAGAGAAGCCAAAGAATTTGAAAATATTTCAAAGGAACGACAATCTCCCTCACCTTATGCTATGGCTGATGAAGAATAAATATTTTAGTTCCCCATTCAGGAATTCAATGGAGAAGCCAAGATGAAAAATATTAATCCTTATGCATTACCTCATTTTTATGAACTTGTTTATGAAGATCATGACATATGATTATAATACTGATGGAGAGAAGCTCAAACTTTTCCCTTCTACCTTGAAGGATTCAACTCTAAGATGGTTTATAAGCCTGGAGGAAAATAGTATCATAGCTTGGGATCAAATGAAAAATACCTTCAATGAGAGATACAGATAATATTTCAGAGCAAGGGACACATGTGATGATATTTTTAGAATGACACAAGGACCTGATGAATCTCTAGAAGACTTTGAAATATATTTTAGCTAAGCTACAAAAGAGCTCAAAATTGTACTTTATATGAATAATCACTCAAACATGTCTTACTCATAGGGGTAAGAGAAGATCTAATGGAAACATTGAATCTCCTATCCAAAAGAGATGTCTATTAGTTGGACTATGATGATATCAAAAGAATATTCAAAAACCATTCACGGTGCTCAAGGAAGAAAGGTAGAAGTCATAGAGGTTTGGTACCTCAATCTTCTAACCCTATAGCTCATACAAAGAATGAATTAGCAGGGTAAATAAAATATATGAAAACTGGTATTTTGCATTCTTTAACCATGCAAATGGATACCTCGCAGATCAAAAATAAAAATAAGGAAGAAGAGAAGTATTTGGTTGTCTATTGTCCTAACTGCATTAAAAAGCATCCTAGAAATGAGTTCCCTCTAGTCCTTATAGATTTTTGTGGTATTTATGAAGAAAATCATACAACTAACAAATGTCCTTCTTTTCTAGGATTAAAAGCTACATTCCAAGGATTGGAGAAGAATGTGGAATCACTATACTTCATCAATCAAAGGAGGCATGGAGCACCAAGACCCTTCCAAATAATATTGAACTTCAATCTTGCTCAAAAGTTTGGTGCATATAATACTCAATTGTATCCTCAACCATGGTATAATCCCAATACATCTCCTTGGAAAAATACAAATCCTTGGCAATATCAGGGACCTCCAATTTCTCCTCCATACCAATATTTCTATAGCACACCACAAAATAAAAACCCTTAGTGAAGTCAACCTATACAAGGATGGAGGCCACAAAATTTTCAACAACCTACATTAATTCCTCCTCCTCCTCAAACCAACAACACTACTCAAAATAGTGTTCCTCCTAACCAACATCAACTACCTGTTATGATACCATGTTATGACCAAATATACCATCAATGTTGTCACCAAAGATACTATGTTAAAACTAAACCTTAAAGGATCCTTGAGAGATACTCCCATTCTCCTTCAACTTGCAAATAGATCCACATTCAAACCTCAAGGGATGATAGAAGATGTCATAATATCTATTGATTCTTGGGAGTACCCTACTGACTTGTTAGTCCTTCAAACCAAGTCTCAATGCAATGGATACCCTCTTATTTTTGGAAGGCCTTATATGGACCCAACATATGCATATAGTGGTTGTAGGGAAGGTAACATGACTACAACTAATGGCCTATCCCAAAAGAAAATTGTTATTTATCCTTTTTCCCAACCTTTAATAAGAAAAAACCTCCTTATGTGGGTAGAGGAAGAAGAATATATGACATAAACAACTTCCTATCCCATATATACAATCAACACATCTTTGTCCAATAGTATAGTTGATGAAGATACTTTCCTTGAAAAATTTCTACAAAATCAATATGCAATTGATGTAAAATAGAAGGGATAAATGATGAGAACAAATATGAAACTTCTACTAAAAATATGAAACTTCCACTAAAACTAAAAAATAATTATGGGAAGACTTTTTCACTACTAATATATAAGATCCTTCTGTCAAAACCATAGAGATCAACTTTGCAAAAACACTCAAAATCAACAATAAACTTATTAGTCAGTAAGAAGAAAAGTTATTAGATGTTCTGAAAATAAATATTGAATCTTTTTCATTGGATTATAAGGACATTAAAGACATTTTTCCTTCTATTTGTACTCACCATATGTATATCAAGGATGAATGCAAAAATTTTAGGAATCCCCAAAGGAGGATAAACTGGGTAATGAAATAGATAGTTAAGAAAGAACTTCAAAAGTTGTTAGATGTTGGATTCATATATACAATCTCAGAGAGTGAATGGGTATCTCCTYTAGTTRTTGACCTGAATAAGAATGGGAAATGGAGGGTATGTTTGGATTACAGAGAGTTAAACAAATCTYTTAGAAAGGACCATTTCCCCTTACCCTTTATTGACCAATCCTTAGATGTATTATCTCGGAAGAAACACCTTTCATTTATATATGTATTTAGTGGATACAACCAAATTCAAATCAATCCTCAAGASAAATAAAAAAGCACATTCACTTATCCCTGGGGTACATTTTCCTACAAAGTATTACCATTTGGCATATGTAATGCCCCAACCACTTTCCAAAGAGAAATACTCAACATATTATCAAAACTCATCCATGATAAAATTGAGATCTACATGGATGAATTTACCCCTTATGGAAATTCTTTTGATGAGGCATTAGACAGTCTATATACGGTTCTCTAAAGATGTAGAGAAATGCACATATCCCATAGCAATGAAAAATGTAATATGATGATGAATGAAGGGATTGTGTTAGGACACCATTTGTCCTCCAAGGGGATTTAAGTAGACAAAAATAAAATCAAAATCATCACCCTACTTCCTACACCTTTGAAACCAAAAGATATCAAAAATTTTCTTGGACATGTAGGATATTACAGGAGGTTCATCAAGGATTTCAAAAAGATAACTTCTCCCCTGTTTACACTACTATCCAAGGTTGTATATTATTGTTGGACTCTAAACTATGAAAAATAATTTGAAACCATATAATAAAAACTCTCATATGCTCCTATATCACAAGGTCCCAATTGGGCTCTTCCATTTCATATTCACATTGATGCATCAGATAAATATATAGGAGAAGTATTAGGACAATATGAAGATAAAAATCCTTATGTAATACATTCCATAAGTAAGAATTTATTTGGTGTAGAACTAAACTAAATTATTAAAGAAAAAAAAATGTTAGAATTAGTTCATGCTCTAAATAAATTCAAACATTATTTTACAGGGTATAAATTTTTTGTACATACATATCATTCTGCCATTAAATACTTGATGAAAAAACCTAACATAAATGATAGAATGATTATATGTTTTTTTTTATTACAACAATTTGATCTAAATATTCTTGATAAGATTGGAAAGCATAATGTAGTTGCATATTTTTTGTCCATATTGACTATTCCTACAGAAGAAGACATGATTAATGATCAATTTCCAGATGAGCACCTTATCCAAAAATGAAAGGTATTAATAACAAAATGAAATTAACTTGATACTCATGAATGATTAAGGAGTTCAACCATCATTAACCATGTTGCATATAAGATAATATAACAACAATAAGAAGGAGAAATAGACACAAATAACTTGTTAACGGGGTTCACCAATGTGTGGCTATGTCTTCGGGCCTGCTTCCAAGTGGAGGACCTCTTTATTGATCTTTAATGCTCAAGTTATATTTACAATTGTTCCTTGTTGTTACAAACAAGCTTTTGATATTATATACAAGACTTCCTTGTGTAGATGC
Source organism: Picea engelmannii (assembly GCA_009831015.1). NCBI lineage: Eukaryota > Viridiplantae > Streptophyta > Pinopsida > Pinales > Pinaceae > Picea > Picea engelmannii. Next base: position 33,300 of record ML784609.1, read on the forward strand.
ACACATGCCTCAACTATCTCCTCTCAAAACATGACTCAATGCCCCAAAAAACATGAGAAATGGGCCATAAGCTCAAGCTTCTCTTCACATTCCCTGAAATACAAAAGTACCCTCACAAGCTCAAAGGGCCTGGTTTATATATTTTTTAGGCTCAGTTATGGAATCCTAACTTCCCACAAAGATCTGACCTCTTTTTGGGATCAAATCCCCCTCCAAATGGCCAAGAAATATCCAAAAAATCCCAAACTAGGCCAAAACTATAGCAAAATAACCACTTTGATATACAAAAATCAAATTAGGCCCCAAAAGGATAGCACACGCCCCTTTTTCCAGGTCATATGAGCCATATGGCCAAGCTCTAGCCCACAAGGTGCTACGCACTAGCCCCTCCTCCGTTATCTCCTGGTCGCACAGAACCAACAATGGAACAAAGGGCTTGATCGGACGGATAGGCCCCTCGGCAATCAGCCCTGGCCATGGTCATCGCCCTTGGTCTTGTGGTGTTGTTTGAGTGTTGTTCCATGGCCCCCGTGCCATACCTTAACGCTTGAGTGAAAACACGCCCGAGGTGTTCTACTGGGGGTGTATGGATGTAACAATATTGTGGGTTGAGGCTAGACCCCATCCCTTTCTGCCTCCACCCAAACCTTAATTTAAGTTTAAATATTTAATTTTAACTTAGGTTAATAAGCACCATTGTGGGCAGGTTGTTAGCTCGGACGCACCAAGACGCTTCCCATGCCCGGAGGTCGCGGGTTCGACTCCAGTGGAGTCCAAATAACTTTTACAACAACAACCAATGAATGGGTGCCATGTGGAAGCCCGTGAGTGGGCCACGTGGCACCATTTAATTCACCCATTATGGTGACACTTGTCAAGCGATCATTCTCCCACACCTACCACACATGCCCAATCAACAAGCCAATCCTCTGCCATGTTATTGTATGATAAACTACCATGTTTCACTTCCAAATGATGCCACATCAACATGATGATATCATGTTGACGTCAACATTGACTTTTTGCCTATTTGGGAATTTTATCAGAGCGTGATAACTTTCTCATACACTGTATGTTTGAGGAAGTAAATATATGGCCAGAATTAGCATGATGATATAGACACAATGGAATTGGTTTCATTCAATTTCGATAACTTTTATTTTTTATCATTTCCTGGACCTAAGGATCCTCCTGGATCAATCCTCCCCATTTGGAAGATTTTGGACCACCAAAATTCTGGTATCAATTGGTAAATAAGTGAGGATATTGCGCCCTCACTTTTCCAGTTTGCATCCACTTGGCCTGACTTGGATTTGTTCCCTTTAATTCCACTCGAAGATACTCCACATTGCCCATACGAAAAGTACATACTCTTTTTTTCAAAATGGTGTCTTCCTGCAACTCATTCATATACTTAGGAGAAAAATATTCTATGGAAGGAATCTGAGCACTCTCTCCTTGATCCTCAATCATAGGAGGATCATACAATCTCAAGCTTTCCACATTTACAACTAAATAAATTTTCATATATGGAGGCAATTCTAACCGGAAATCATTAGAAGCAATCTTGTCTAAAATTTTGAAAGGACCATAACAAATTGGTTTTATCTTTTTACCTTCTCCTTGCAATCTTTCCTTGCTGATGTATAACCAAACTTGATCTCCTACTTTGAATTTATGATCAACTTGATGCATGTCATGTCTCACCTTGTACATGGCTTGGCTTTTCTCCAACTATTCATGTACTACCTGATGAATTAACTGGATCTGTTCAATGAACTTTGTAGCCCTATCCACATCACTGTGTCTGTCTGTTGCAATGTCTTTCCCAAATAAAAATTCCAAAGGATATTTTGGCAAGTGTCCCAAACATGTCTCAAATGTAGATCTATGAGTAGAAGAATGTTTGGCTCAATTATATGCATGTTGCGCATAGCACAAATGTTCATCCCAAAGCTTAGGATGTTTGTTGCAATATGCCCGAAGCAGATGCACTATTGTTCTGTTTACCACTTTTTTTTTCTTGTCCATATGTGAATGAAATGTTGTGCTCTTCTTTATTCTATTGTCCATAAGTTCCCACAAGCTTTACCAAAATTTCCCCATGAACCTGGAGTCTCGATTAGATACAATAGAAGTAGGTAACCCAAAATGAACCCATACATTTTCAAAGAACATTTGCGCTATTTGTTCATATGTGACTTGCTTTTTACAAGGAATTAGAACACACATCTTGTTGAAACTATCCACAACTACATACAAGTAATCATGACCTTTCCTAGACATAGGCAATCCCCCCAAAAAATCAATAGATATACTTTCCCATGGTCTAGAAGGAATAGGAAGTCAAGTGTACAATCCTAACTTTTTGTTACTTGGTTTGCTTATTGCACACATAGTACATCCTTTTACATACTTAGACACAGTTTCATGTATTTGAGGCCAATAAAAAAACCTTTGTAACTGAGCAATTGTTTTGTCTACACCAAAATGTCCTGCTATAATAGAAGTATGTGCTATAATATAAGTATGTGCCTCCCTGATTACATGGACTCTTTCACTTTCTAGAATACATAATTTTCCCAAATGATACAAAAGTTTGTCTTTAATATGATAATTCAATTCTTTTTCTCTTTTACCATGACTTAAAGTTGCATAGACTTCTTTAAAATCTTTGTCCTCGACATATTCTTCAATGTAACTTTCATGAGTAATTGAATGGTGCTTAAGTATTGTAGCAATTGTACTAGGAGGTATTCATAACATATCAACAACTTTATTTTGAATTCCCTTCTTATATCTGATGACCAAATGAAATTGTTGTAAAAATTACATTCATCTAAAATGCCTTCATTGTTGTACATTAGTTTTTTATTGTAGATACTGTAATGGTTGGTGATCAGTATGTATTATTGTTTCTTTTCCCATTAAGTAATGTTTCCACTTTTTAACACTTTGTGATAAAGCATACAATTCTTTATCATAGGTTGGATAGTTAATTACTATTGTAGTGAAGGTCTTAGAATGATAGCATATGGGATTTCTGTGCTGCATCAGCACTGCCCCCATGGCATAGTCACTTGCATCGGTTTCAATTTCAAAATACTGTTGGATATCTCGCAATGCCATAACAGAAGTTGTACTAATCTTCACTTTCAAAGTGTCAAAAGCCTTTTTTTGGCTTCCTCCCCATTATAATCCCCTTTTCACACTTGTCAACACATGTAAAGGAGCTGCAATTAGAGAGAAATTTGCAATAAAATTCTTCCAATACTGTGCTTCCCCCATGAAGCTTCTTACTTCAGTTACATTTGTAGGCTTTGGCCAATTTACAATGACCTCAAATTTAGAGGGATCAATCTTAAGATCTCCACCTGCTACAATGTATCCCAAATATAGAAGAGATGTTTTACCAAATTCACATTTTGACAACTTTAGAAAATGTTTCTTTCTCTGTATTATTGAAAGTATCTGCCTAACATGTTGGACATGCTCTTCCCTAGTCCTACTGAAAATAAGAATATCATCTGAGTAGACTATTACAAAATCATCAATGAATGGCCTGAATACATCATTCATTACCCGCATAAAAGTAGTAGGTGCATTAGTAAGCCCAAATGGCATCACTAACCATTCAAATAATCCTTGTTTTCTTTTAAAAGCAATTTTCCATATATCTTTTCAACAAATTTGATTTGATTGTAACCACTTCTTAAGTCTAAATTAGTAAAATAAGCTACATTTTTCAATTGATATAATAAATCATCAATGCGAGGAAGAGGGTAACATTTTTTTACCATGATATTGTTCAAGGCTCGGAAGTCCACACACATGCGCCATGTGCCATCTTTCTTTGGAACGAGGATGATAGGTGACCCATGTGGAGAAGCACTTGGTCTGATGACCCCTTGTTCAATCAACTCTTGTACCTGTTTCTTTATCTTTGCATTTTCCAAAATTGATAACATGTACATTCCAATGTTAGGAAGAGGAACATCATGTTGCAATTGTATCTCATTTTCAACTTGTCGTTTTGGAGGTAATTCGTTTGGGACTTGAAATATATCATCAAAGTTAGAAACAATTCTAACTAAGTCATCTTTCAACTTTGTATCACAATCTTGAAAAGTATCAATTCCGACAGTTTCCTTTTCTTTTACAACCATTAGTAAATATCTTTCACTGACATTTACAATTCTCTTCATTTGACCGGGGTTGATTAGTGATAGATTCAATTTCTTCTAATGAGCCCTTACAACATATTATGTTTCATATTTAGTTAATTGATACTTTTTGTCTTGATAATAGAATATTGTCTTTCTATCATATAGATATGGACTCCGAAGTAAAATACCACATATATCTATTGGAACGACATCTAACTCAACCTCATCTATAAATTGTGAATTGATAGCAAACTTTAGGATACATTGTCTATTCACTTGCAATTGATTATCATTATGAATCCATCCTAAAGGATATGGTTTCTTATGAGGTTTAGTAGTTAATCCCAACTTTTTAACAATTGTCTCTGATATCAAGTTTACTTGTGAGCCACTGTCAAATAGAGTATCAATTTTTGTATGTTTGGAAATTACTCTTATGTGAAAAAGTTTTGTTCATTTGATTTCATCAACTTCATTATCAACTTTTAAAGATTCGACTGAAGAACTTCTACTAGCTTCAGAATGTTTACCTTTGATTCCCATGACTGTTACCTTGGTCTGAACTCCTGAATCGGACCCCAAGTATGTTTGAGCTATTGCAGTAGTCTTTGGCTTCCCTTTATTTCTGAACTTTGCTGGTTTCAATTCTGGGTGAAGGATCCAACAATGATCCTCCCTATGACCTTCTTTCTTACAATGAGTGCATGTAGGTTTTTCCTTCTTCACTGTATTAGTATTCTTCCCTTTAAACTTCTCTTTACCCTTTCCTTTGAATTTTACTTCAGTAGGTTTAAATGGTTTTACAAAATCAACATTTACATTCTTGCCTCTAGATTCAAGATGAGTCACTTGCACACACACCTCATATAAACTAGTTGGATTAAACATAAGAATGGTATGCCGTAAATAGCTATGCAAACCACCTATGTACTTATGCAATGTCTCTTGAGTATCCAATGGTATTCCCAACATTAAAGATCTTTTTAGAAACTCCTGTGTATAACTTTGAACAATTTGTCCCTTTAATTGCCTAAAGTTCTTCAATGACATAATAATTTGTTGCATATAAGCTAGAAAATAAAATTTCTTTCGTAATGCAGATGTAAAATCAAGCCATGAAGTGAGTGTCTTACCAAACTTTTTAAGATCTTGTTTTGTCCTGCTTTCCCACCACACAAGGGAGTTCCTCCCATCACGAGACTAGTAAGTTCGATCATAGTCTCCTCATCTATGATTTTTTGTATCCTGCAATATACTTCAATTTGTCTTATCCAATTATCTAGTTTTTACACATTTAGTTCCACATAATATAAAGGTAATTCAAACTTAACATCAAGATTTAACAAAGTCATGTCAGACTTATTCTTATGTGTATGCTTTTGTATAGTATGTGTAGTAGAATGAGAACTAGCATTTGAAGTAGAACTTGAAGAAGGAGAAGAAGGTGGTGAAGGTGGTGAAGGTGGTGAAGGATGAGGCTTTGAATATTATCCTTTCCCTCCACTTTTGCCCTTCATAAAAGGTTCTCCTAGAACAATTTTCTTTCTCTCCAAGAAATCATCATATAACACCTTGACCATTTTTGACATGGAGAAAAATGTTTCTTCGAACTTTCTAGTTCATGGAGAAGTTTCTTCTTCGGTTTCCATTATTTTATTCCTCAACACTCATTCTATATATTAAATGAATTCATCCAATGATCCTTATCCTCTCCGATATTTGGATCTCATGAGCATCCAATCCTGCACGTGTTAAACCTTCCAACACAACCAAAGCTCTGATACCAAAATACTTGATCCAAAAGTGAAAGATATTAATAAAAAAATGAAACTAACTTGATACTAATGAATTATTAAAGAATTAATACATCATTAACCATCCAACATATAAGATAATATAAAAACAATAAAAAGGATAAATAGACATAAAGAACTTGTTAATGGAATTCACCAATGTGTGGCTACGTCTTCGGGCCCGCTTCCAAGTGGAGGACTACTTTATTGATATTTAATGTTCAAGTTGTCTTTAAAATTGTTCCTTGCTATTAAAAACAAGATTCCGATCTATTGTACAAGACCTCCTTGTGCAGATGCACACATGACTCAACTATATCCTCTCAAAACATGACTCAATGCCCCTCAAAACATGAGAAATGGGCCATAAGCTCAAGTTTTTCTTCATATTCCCTGCAATACAAAAGTACCCTCCCAAGATAAAAGGGCTTGTTTTATATAGTTTTTAGGCTCAGTTATGGAATCCCAACTTCCCACAAAGATCTGGCCTCTTTTTGGAGTCAAATCCCCCTCCAAATGGCCAAGAAATCTCCAAAAAGGCCCAATCTGGGCCAAAACTATAGCAAAATAACCACTCTGATATACAAAAATCAATTTAGGCCCCCAAAGGATGGTGTGCACCCCTTTTTCTAGGTCACATGATCTATATGGCCAAGCGCCATCCCAAAAAGTGCTATGCACTGGCCCCTCCTCCACTATCTCCTAGTCACATGGTGCCAACAATGGAACCGAGGGCCCTATTGGACGTATAGGCCCCTCATTGATCAGACCTGGCCACGATCACCACCCATGGTCTCATGGAGTTGGTTGAGTGTTGGTCCATGGCCCCTATGGCATACCTTAATGCCTGAGTGAAAAAGTGCTCGGGGTGCTATACTGTGGATGTATGGATGTAAGAAGACCGTGGGTTGGGGCTAGACCCCAACCTTTTCTGCCTCTACTAAAACCTTAATGTAAGTTCAAATATTTAATTTGAACTTAGGTTAATAAGAACCATTGTGGATGGGCTGGTAGCTCGGCCCTGCTAAGACGCTTCCCACGCCCAGAGGTCGTAGGTTCGACTCTGGTGGAGTCCAAATAAATTTTACAACAAAAACCAATGAATGGGTTCCACGTGGCATCCCATGATTGGGCCACATGGCACCATTTAATTCACCCATGATGGTGACACTTATAAAGCAATCATTTGCCCACATCTTCCACACTTGCCTAGTCAGCAAGTCAATCCTCTGTCACGTCACTATATGATACGATGCCACATGTCACCTCCAAATGATGCCATGTCAGCATGATTATATCATCATGACATCATGCCGACGCCAGCGTTGACTTTTTGCGTGTTTGGGAATTTGATTAGAGCACAATAAATTTCGCATAAGGTGTCTGTTTGAGGAAGTAAATATATGGTCGAAATTAGCACAACAAGACAGACACACTGGAATTACTTTCGTCTGATTCGAAGAACTTTTATTTTTGATCATTTTCTTGACCTGAGGATCCTCCTAGATCAGAACCTCTTTTCCATATCAACACAAACCCCCTGGTTTGATGACATAGAAAATTATCTAGCAATAGGTAAGTTTCCTCAACATTTCTCGTAGAAAGAAAGATGTAATATTGTCCAAAAAATCTTAGCGTATACTTGGGTAGTTGGTTATCTTTTCAAAATTTTCCCAGATCAAGTCTTGAGGAGATGCATAAGAGAAGAAGAGGTACATGATATCCTCGATGATTTTCAGGATGAACCATGTGGAGTACATTATGCAGAAAAGAGAATAGATTACAAAATATTATAAGTTAGAATGTCAAAGAATGGGGAAGCCTGCAAAGAGGAATGAGATTCCTTTGTAGCCCTAAGTATCATTGGTACCATTTGACAAGTGGGGAATCAAAATTATAGGCCCAATTGATCCTCCATCAAGGAAAAATAGGCACATATTGGTATGCACTGACTATCTGACCAAAAGGGATGAAGTAAAAGATATCAAGGATGCCACATAACAAAATGTAGTTGCATTGATCCAGGTGGATATCGGTGGCCACCCACCTATTCCAATTGGCTCCTCGTGTCCACTTTTGTTCATC
>ML784609.1:47314-81668 GCA_009831015.1 Picea engelmannii
ACAATAAGGTGTTGAAAAAAAACAACTTAGTGAACAACAACAAGGTACAATGCAACAACCTAGTAGTGGTTAGAAGTCTAGTGGACAACAACAACAATAATGAGAGAAGAGGAGAAAGATTTTCTTCCACAAAGGGTGTACAAAGTTTCAGTTGGGGGTTTGATCCAGATTTTATGAGTAGAACGAAATGAATACAGATTATTAACAGGTGCTTAACACAAAATAACAGAGATACAGTAAAACTAGTTTTCTATTCAATAACGAAATAAGCTGAAACTGTAAAATGCAGTGGAAACAAGCTTGCTGGAATGGTGGCGACTTATCTTTGAGAAGAGATGTGACGGCAGTGCGCATTCGCAAGAAGAAGGTTACAATGAGGCTCTGAAGGCCTTTTTACAATAAGAAAGAATTCCAAAAACCCTAGACATCCAAAAACCTAACCCTAGGAGATGAAGCACCAAAAGTCATGTGGGCCCCATTTGGGTAAGTTAGCACATCAACTTCCTGGGGTCATAACTTTTGCATACGATCTCCGTTTTAGGCGTGTGATAGCCCATTGGAAAGGTATCATTGAGGAGATTCATTTTGGGGGCTCAATGATGCCTTTGAATATCATTGAGGAGCTCTATCCTATAAAACCTTTGTTTAGGCCCTCAAAATGGCCCCGAAAGTTAAAACTGCTAAAAATAGTAAATTGCCAAAATTGTCAGAAAACTATTTTGAGCCAGCTGGAAAAGGTGGGTGGCCACCGATATCCATATGGATCAATCCTCCCTCCTTAGGAAGCAATGGTATCCATTGCATTGAGGTCCCCCATCAGATGAGGAAATTTCTGCTAAATTTGGCCCTGGGTGAGCCACTTGCCTTGGTGGAGGAGTTGCCCTGCTTTGATGACTCGATAAAGTTGGATCCTTTGTTGTCGAGTGCCCTTGATCTGTCTGTCCACAATCTGATCATTGGATGCCTGTTGTAGGAAGTTGGCATTGAGATCTATTAGTGTGAGTTGTTCTTCTACTTCTAAGGTGTCCAATAATGGTGGGAAATAAGGGTGAAGGAGATCCACGTTGAACACTGGGTGCAGACCAAGGAAAGAAGGAATGTTGAACTCAAAAGAATTATCCCCCACATCCTTGTTGATAGCGTATGACCCATAACAGAGTGGGAGAAGCTTCCGATGGGGTCATGTAAGGCGTTCTTTCTGCAAGTGCAACCAAACTTTGTCACCCACCTAAAACTTATGCGACACTCGATGTTGATCATGGAGTTGTTTGTACTTGTCATTAGACTTCGGTAGGATATCCTGAACCTGTTGGAATATGTGCTAGATCTGCTCAATGAACTGGGTAGCTTTGTCAGCTTCAGTTGGATCAGGAGATGAGTCGGTCGAGGTGACCGCAAGGGGAAGTGCAACATCTATGGGTCCCAATGGTTGGAATCCCAACCCCACTTGAAAAGGGATGTGGCCGGTTGAGCTGTGTAGGGATTAGTTGTAGCTATTTTGGACATAGGGAAGGCTCTCATCCCATGTGTGAGGGTGCTTTGAATTATACATGTGAAGGATATGCACAATCATTCGATTTACAACCTCGGTTTGGCCATCTGTCTAGGGGTGGAAGGCCGTGGATTTTGTGAGCCTGGTGTCTAGCAGTGACTAGAGGCTCGACTAGAATGTGCTGAGAAATTGACTATCCCGATATGAGACAATGGTTTGTGGGATTCAAAAATGTACCCAGACTCGGTCAAAGAAGAGCTTGGTAGTGGCCTCTACTGTGATGCTCTTCTTGCAGGCAACCAGAATTGCCATCTTAGAAAAGTGATCAACAACCACAAAAACACAGTCATTTCCCTACTTGGTGGATGGGAGGCCCGACATGTAGTCCATTGAGATGGATTCTCATCACCTGTCAGGAGTAGGAAGAGGGGTGTATAGGCCCTGTTTCTTGGTGGTCAGTTTGGCAATAGCGCAGGCACTGCAGGACCTAATATACTTGCTAACCCCCTGTCAAAGTTTCATCCAATAGAAATGTTTATGTAGCATCACCACTGTCTTTTCAATGCTGAAGTGTCCTGCCTCCCGACTGTAGTGGGATTCCCAGATCATCTTTGCTCTCTCACTTGATGGAACACATATATGGACCAGACGATACAACAACCCATCCTGAAGATGGAAATTATCAACAATTGTGTTTGCACCCAACATTTGGTAGGTGGTGGCAAAGTCAGGGTCTATGTCATAGAGTTGGGGCCATCCAGATGTCTCATGGCCACAAGAGTCTAGAACCGTGGTGAGTGTCACGACTGGCAGTCTGCTGAGGCAATCAGCGACACGATTGGTGCTTCATGTTTTATACTTCATGTTGAGGTGGAATATCTGCAAGTATGTGGACCACTTTTGATGGTGGTCATTCTGCAATTTTCCCTGTGTCTGCATGAACTACAGTGGCTTATGATCAGTGTGGATGACTGTCTCCTTCCCAAGAATGTAATGTCTCCACCGGCGGCATGCTTGCATAATGGAGTACATTTCTTTATCGTAAGTAGGGTACTTATGGACAGTATCTGACAGTGTCTCACTATGATATGCCACGAGGTGGACGTGCTAAGTGAGAACGATTCCCATAGCATAGTCTGAAGAATATGTCTCAATCTCAAAAGGATGTTGCAGGTCTGGTAGTGAAAGTACTAGGGATGAGAACAAGCGTTGTTTCAAATCATCGAATGCTTGTTGTTGGGACCGGCCCCACGCAAATTTTTCCTTACCACCACCCCTGTTTATTTTGCTGAGGGCCCATGCAATATGGGAGAAACCCAACATGAACCTGTGGTAGAAATTGGCAAGGCCTAAGAAGCTTTGAAGCTCAGTGAGTGTTGTTGGGGCTAGCCAGTCACGGATGACTTAGATCTTGGCTGGATCCACATGTACGCCATGCTGATCAATGATGTAGCCCAGGTAATGGACCCTGTCCATGCTGAAGGAGCATTTTTCCAAGTTGGCATATAGCTTGTGTTGCCACAAGGTGTGCAGAACCTGTTGAATATGCTACAAGTGTTTAGCCCAAGTCTTGTTGTAAATTAGAATGTCATCCAGATACACCACTACAAAAGCATTGGTGAATGGTCACAGGATATCGTCCATCATCCTCATGAAAGTGGCTAGAGCATTTGTCAAACCAAAGGGCATGACCAACCATTCAAAAAGGCCTTCCTTTGACTTGAAGGCAGTCTTCCATACATCTGTCTGTTCTATCGGGACCTGTTGGTAGCCAGACTTCAGATCAATCTTACTGAAGTATTTGGCCCCTATGAGTTGATCAAGGAGGTCATCGATTCGGGGAATCGGGTACCGATTTCTGACTGTGATTTTATTCAAAGCCTGGTAATCAATATAGAGTCGCCAGGTCCCATATTTCTTCTGTACCAGCATGATTGGTCTCCCACAAGGTGATGAGATGGGGAGGATGTGCCCCTTGTGGAGCAGTTCTTGGATCTATCACTTGATCTCCTCATTCTCTAACAAAGAGTGACGATAGACTGGCCCATTGGGTAGCAGTGCGTTGGGGGTCAGATCGATGGGGTGTTTGACCTGGCAGTGCAGAGGTACCCCTGTAGGTGAGGAGAAGATATTTGAGTATTCTTCCACGACCTTATCTACTTGCTTCTATTGCCTGGAGAGGTCAGCCACAGAGATCCTAGATGTGGTTGTGATCTTTCACTTATTCTGAGAGCGAATCATGAAGAAGACAAACTTCCCCGTATGAGAGATGACCTTCCTGTATTTCTTATCAGAGATCAAGGAAATAGCACTAGGTGGGACTGCCTTGGGTATCCTGTACAATTTTCTGTTCAAAGTAATAATAACACTACGAGGCCTAGACTCATATACAGCATGACGTTTCCATAAATAAGGTTGGCCTAAAAGAACATCACAAACTTCGAGAGGAGAAACATCACACAATACCTCGTCTTTGAAGGGCTTGATGTCGTACGATAGTCGACACTGTTGGCTGATGTGGAGATCGCTTCCTTGTGGATCCATCCAATGGTGTATGGTTGTGGGTGCGACATTGTTGGCAGGGTCAACCGCTTGACGACCTCTACTGAAATGAGGTTCTTCTGGCTACCGCCATCAACAATGAAGTGTAACAAGGTGCCTTTTACCCACATTTGTGAATGGAAGAGGTGCTCTCCTTCTTTTGGATCGTCTGGTTCACCAGGCTAGAGCTTGGTGGTAGCAATAGTGGCACTGGGTTCCGCGTCAATGATCCCTCTTCCCATTTCTGGTTTTGTCTCAGAGTCATAATCTACATCTGATTTAGAGGCTTTCACTTTAGCCACCAGTGACTGCTTTGAGTGATAGTCAGCAGTGTTATGCCAAGGGCTCTTATGGAAGTCGCACCACTTCTAGGTATCTTTCTTTGTCTTTCCGGTGTCCTTATTTTCTTTCAGCTTGGACTAGTTGTCCTAATACTGTCCATGTTTGCTCTATCCTTTGTTTGGTGGGTTGGGGCCACCCTTTCCTAGCTTTTGTTGTGAGGGTTTCCCAGGCCCAAATTGCCACATCTTTTGTTTGAGCTTCTTCTTGATTTTGACGGCATATCGGTAGGATGCGCCCAAGGATGAGATGTCCAGAAATTCCATTTCGGTCTGGATGTATCTATGAAGAGCACCGCGATACTTGAGCACCAGATGTTGCTCTGAATATTTGATACCCAACTTGGTGCGCAAGGTATGGAAGATATTTGTGAAATCTAGCACTGCTTGGTCTCTTTCTTGACGTAGTGTGGTCCATTTGGTATACAGGTCGTCATAACTTCCGACAGGGTAGTATTGTTCCTTAATAACATCCCTAAAGGATTCCTAGGTGATTGTGACTAAAAATAGTGAGTTTTCCTCTGTTTCCTTTTTCTCAAAGAAAGTTTCCCACTAATCTTTGACATGGGGAACAACTTTGAGGAGTGCAAAAGTAATCTTTTCTTTATTTGAAAAGTTATGGACAGAAAAATACCCTTCTAGTAGATTCAACCACTTGTCTACAACATCTACATCTATATGACCTTCAAATATAGGAATATCAAAGTTTATTTGTACCTTGAAGGGGGCGGTTCCTCTGTTCGAAGAAGATGTGTCTCTTGTTGGTAGCCGCCAAAGGATTTGCGCAAAACTATCCATCATCTCGTTCCTCTGTTGCGTGAGGGATTCCTCAATCAACAATTTGAAAGGATCTCCTATCCTGTCATATTTATTTTCTCCTACCATGGGAGGTCACTTGGGTGTGCGAGAGATTTTTTCCTTAAGAGAAACAAGCTCGAGACCCAACTCTTTGTACTCTGACCTCGTTGGGGACATGCATTAAGACGACAAGGAGCAGACCGCTCTGATACCACTGATCCAGATTTTATGAGAAGAACGAAATGAATACATATTATTAATAGGTGCTTAACACAAAATAATAGAGATACAGTAAAATTGGTTTTCTATTCAATAACGAAATAAGCTGAAACTGTAAAATGTAGTGGAAACAAGCTTGTTGGAATGGTGGTGGCTTATCTCTGAGAAGAGATGTGACGGCAGCGCGCATTCGCAAGAAGAAGGTTACAATGAGGCTCTGAAGGAACTTTTACAATAATAAAGAATGCCCAAAACCCTAGACATCCAAAAACCTAACCCTAGGAGATGAAGCGCCAAAAGTCATGTGGGCCCCGTTTGGGTAAGTTAGTACATCAACTTCCCGGGGTCGTAATTGTTGCATACGATCTCTGTTTTAGGTGTGTGATAACCCGTTGGAAAGGTATCATTGAGGATATTAATTTTGGGGGTTCAATGATGCCTTTGGATATCATTGAGGATATTGATCTAGAAAAACCTTCATTTAGGCCCTCAAAATGGCCCCGAAAGTTAAAACTGCTAAAAATAGTAAATTGCCAAAATTGTCAGAAAATTGTTTTGAGCCAATTGGAAAAGGTAGGTGGCCACCTATATCCATATAGATCAGGGGTGATGATGAGATCAATGATTACCTATCCAAAAGTCTCATCTTAAGCACATGTTTCCACCATAATATGACTTAATACTTGTTTTGACCATATTTAATAGTAAGTCATGGATATTTTTGCATGTTTCTTAGTAAATGTATTTTGAGGTGGATTTGTGTGTATAATATGTATTTTAACTCTAATATCTATGCCAAAATATGTGTGTATCACCAAGTAGGTCGAACTTCATGAGTTAAGGGTGCCAACATCCTAAAAATAGGGAATTTTGTCTCTCTCAAACTGTTACTATCCAAGAATCAAGGGACATTGTCCTCACTATCTCCAGAGTGCTCCTTGTGCATTAATTCCTACTCATGATCAACAATAGTTGGAGATATATATAATTGGTTGAGATTCCCCATTTCCCCACTTCTCTCCTCAATCTAAGAAAGGGAGGTCGAACTCTCAAGACTATATATATACCTCTAGTGTAGGAGAGAAAGAGATAGAATTTTTTAGAGTATTGTAATGAGAATTTTTGTTATGAAGAATTTTGTTGAATATTTTGATCCTTTTTTATCTTGATGTATTACTCTTGTTAATTAAATAAAGATGTTTTTTTCTTCAATTTATTATAGTTTTATCAAGCCTCCTTGTGTTGCTTGGGTAGGGCCCACTCAAGAGGGATCAAGGAACATGTTGTAATTGCTTTCGTTTTCATGCATGTTAATTAGTGATTAGATAGCATTCCATTCTCTTTTTAATCTTAATATAGTTTTTCGTGATTAATTATAGTTTATGTTCAACTTATCATTGACTGGTTAGTTACATCAGACATCTTGTAGAAATGTCCGATAGCCTCTTGGAGCACTCTTAGGTGCCTCTCCAAGGACAAGAACCTCATATCTACTTGATTTTATTATAGTATATCTTTGTTGATTCTTCTAAACACTTGCACTACCCTTCTAGGCCTCATTTTTTCTTCTTGTAGGAGTTTCATGTAGAAACTACACATCTCCTATAGAAACTTCATGTAGGACTGTTTTAGTTCCATATTTCACTTTATCTTAATCTTATTTTCATAAAAACATAAATAAAAAATAAAAATACATATGGATTTCTATTGATCCAAGGGGTTATACAAAACTTCTTGCTTAATTCATGCATTAGTTTATCTTTTCTTCAATTACAATTTTTTATAATAAACTATAATGAATTCATCTTCTACTTTCAGTTTTCTCTGTATGATTCAGTATGATTTACTACCATTAGACTAAGTTCCTTTTATGAAATTTATATTAACTTTCCTTTCAAGTCGACATGTTTTCCTTCAAAGAAGTTATAGTTTTTTTTTACTACTTCATGGATCCCAACCTTTAATCAATTTCATACCTATACTATAGTCAATGCACACTGCATATATATTGCAAAACACCTCTTGATTTTGTACGAACCCTGGGTTGAAAAAGTAAAGTAAGAATCCAAGGATACAATATTATTATTGTTGCTATTCCAAGGACCATCACAAACCTATATTCTTTAAGACTTCAAATGTCCCACAGTATCTCCCTTCCAACTTTGGGTAACTTCCCAATCTTAATGAGCTTATTTTATATTTTACTTTTAAAAACACATGCTCACCCACTTTTAATTCTCTATATCTCATGTTTTTATCTGCATAACTCTTTTGTATATCCTATGCAACCTTTAAATTATTCTAGTCTTTACCATCTTCTCTTCCATTTCCCTTAGCAATTATGGCCCAATAACTACTCTATCTATTGGGTTATCTCAACTCACTAGCGTGTTGCATTTTCTTCCATACAAGGACTCAAAATGGTCGGTCTTCAATGATTCTTGGTTCCCATTATTGTAAAAAAATTCAACGAAGTGAATATAGTCTTCCCACTTGGATGGTTGGTCCATTACATATAACAATCTTAGCATATCCTCAATTATCCTATTAGTCATATTTATTTTCCCATTTGACTTTGGGTAATATGTTATACTGAAATTTAAATCCTTTAAACAAATCCTTCCAGAAAATTGAGGTGAACTTGGGATCTATGTAAGAAACAATTTCCTTCATGTAAATTTTTGAAATGTTGGTTTCCCTGTGAGTTGTCTTCACTCGAATAAAATGTGCATCCTTAGCTAATTTATACACCATTATCATGACAAAATCATGTTGATTCACCATTTTGGGTAGATTAGTAATAAAATCATCTATAACAACTTCCCATTTCAAATCAAGAACGGGAAATGGTTGTAGCAGTCCAGTTGGATATCTATCCTCATCCTTTACCATTTTTCATTCTAGGCATATGGCTATGTAATCAACCACTTCTTTATTCATTCTTGGCCAAACATATTTTCTTTTTATAGTTGCATTTGATTTTTGGTATCCTGGGTGCCCAACATATGGCACATTGTGCATTTCTCTTAGCACTATATTTTTCATCTCTTTGGAGTTTGGAACATATACTTTTCCTCTATACATGAGGAATCCATCCTCTTTCAACTCAAAATCTTTAAATTTCTATTGAAAATTATCTTTCTATAATGTTTCTTTTTATTTGCAAATAGTGTTGATCTAAATTTCAGGCTCAAAAATTTTGTCTTTTAAATCAGACTTGTACATGCTACTAGTTGTAGCATGCATCACATGCACTCTCCTATTGAGTGCATCAACCACCTTATTTTCCTACCCTTTAATGTTTTTTATATCAAAGTCATATTCACTAAGGAATTACAACCATCTAACTTGTCTTGCATTCAAGCTTGATTGTCCACATAAATATTTCAGAGCACTATGGTCTATTTTCCACTCAAATATTTTTCCCATGAGATAATTCCTCCATATTTTTAAGGCATGGACTATGGATTCCAAACCTAAGTCATGTGTGGCATAGTTAATCTCATGTTATTTCCATTTACTTGACTCATAACATACCATATGCCCATTTTTCATAAGTACTCCACTAATTTTTCCCTTGCATGCATTAGTGCATAAAAAAAAATATTCATCCGAATTTCCATTCTTAAATATCAATCCAATTGTCAAAATATTCTTCAACTTATGAAATATTTATTCACACTCATAAGTCCATTCGATCTTTACACCCTTCTCTTGCAAATAAGTAATTGGGTTTACAATCTTTCAAAAACCTTTAATGAATGTTGTATAATAACCTACAAGTCCCTTGAATGATCTGACCATTGTAACAATATTTGGTGTTGGACATCCTTTAATGGATTCTATCTTCTCTAGATCAAATTCCATCCCTTTCTCTAAAATAATATGGCCTAAGTAATGAATCTTCCTTTGGTAGAAGATGCACTTACTTAACTTAGCATAAAATTGATGCTCTCTCAATAATTGTAGCACCATCCTTAAATGTTTCTCATGTTGCTCCTCTATCTTTGAGTAGATGAGTATATCATCCAAGAAAATAATTACAAACTTGTCCAAATATTCCCCAAGAACTCCATTCATCAGACACATGAAGATAGATAGTTCATTTTATATCCCAAATGGCACCACCACAAACTCATAATGTCCATATCTTGTCTTAAACATTATCTTGTTCATATATTCTTGTTTTATTCTCACTTGATTATAGTTTTAACTCAATTCAATCTTGGAAAATATTCTTTCACCATTCAGTTGATAAATATATCATGAATCCTTGGAAAGGGGTATTTTTTTTCTCTATGGTAACCTTATTCAGATGTCTAAAATCAATGCACAACCTTTACATTCCATCCTTATTTTTCACAAAGAGCACTAGGCAACCCCAAGGTGATACACTTCAGTGTATATATCCCTTCTTCAAAATTTATTCAAGTTGCATTTTCAATTCCTTCAACTCTAGTGTGCACTTCCTATAAGGAGTCTTGGAAACTGGGATATATCCTAGCACCAAATAAATGGATAAATCAATGTCTCTCTTTGGTGGAAACCATGGAACATCCCCAAATACATCCGCAAAATCTTGAAGGACCGGATGGTATTCAAAACTTGGAATTTTATATTTGGCTACCTCCTCCATGTGGGATGCATAAATATGGCATCCTTTCCTGAAACCCTTCTTCAACTAAATGGATAAAATTTCTCTAGATGCAGGCCTTGGAATCCCTGGATATTTCCCTGACTACCCTTCCTCATCAAGAAATATGAATTCTTTCTTGTAATAATCTAGGACAACATGATGTTTCTCCAACCATTCCATACCAATCAAATATTAATATGAACCCAAAGATATGATGTTCAAATATACCTTTGTGCTAAGTCCATTCATCTCCATTGGACAATCCTTAACCAACTCAACAATACTTCTCTTATCTCCTATGGGTAGTTGAACCAACCAATGTATCTCATTTTTGCTTCTTTGCAAATGAAATCTTTCAACAATATTAGGATTTATGTAACTATGGTGAGCTCCATAATCAATTAAAATTGATATCACATGATTACCAATATTACCTTCTACTTCAATCATGGGAGATTGGTACTCTTCTTGATTGTTGTCCAAGGCTACATAAATTCTTGGCGTGTTTCTTCCTACGTCCTAAAATATATCAACCTCATGAATATTTTGAACAATACTTTCATTTTCTCATTTGTGAGGGAAATCCTTATACAAGTGGTCTCCCTCACATCCCCAACATTTCATGGGTTGTTGTATTGGCCTTTTCCCAAATGAATATATCATCTTGGGCTCATTTTTTGTTGATTTGCATTGTTGATATGCTTGAGAGTTGTTCCTATAAAATGGTGGCTTAAAACCTTTCTTTATTTTCTCCATGTTTCCTTTTATTTTTTGTCATCCCAAGCCTTTTGGAAAGCTAGTCTTCCTCTATTATTCTCATAAAGGTACTTTTATTTCCTTAATTTTCTGGGTTCATCATAATGTATTTTATCACTATAGAAGGGAGGTATCCCACTTAGAAATATTTGTAATTTAACCTTATCATTTTTTATGAAGCCAACATACCTCAATAATTCGAGGAACCTCCTCTCATACTCATCCATTGTCATGCTTCCAAGATTGAGTTCAAATAACTCTTTCATCTTATTTTCATAATAATTCTCTAACAAGTACTACTATTGGAAATGTCTCCTAAATTGATTCCAAGAAATTATCTTTTCATCAATATGCTTATCCTACTTGAGTTGATCCCACCACATAGATGATTTTGCTTGAAGATGGTAGGTTGCAATTATGGATTCTACTTTTGATAAATAATTGTGCAATTGAAAATAATTTATCATTCTCAACTTCCATGCTTCTACATCTTCATCATTATTGTGATTACTATTAAAAGTAGGAGACTTAATATTCTTAATCTCTCCTTGAAAATCCTATACCTAAAACCTCCTCCTTTGTCTCTGGATAGGGGACACACTTGGGTTTATCTCCTACCTTGAATGTGCACACACTCTTCTAGTCGAGTGTCCTAGTGAATGATGATAATGATGATGATGATGATGATTGTTTCTAATATATTTGTATTGTCTAGATCCCTCGTGGTTGTCCCTCCTATCATGACATTTAGATACTTCTGCTTTCCATGTACTGGATACTTGTTTTTTTCTAGAATATTTATTGACTTGTTTCCGAAACATATTCATACTTTGTAGTAGCTCCTCCTAAGATCTCATAATCCTTTCATTTTCTTTATATATATATATATATATATGCACTTATTTTCTTCTCATAGTTTCAATTACCTCCATTAGATCCACTCTTCTTCTACATCCATTGGACTCAGTTTCTACATTTCCCATGCTAACATGTAAAAATATCAACTCCTCCTCGTGGATATAAGACCATTGGTCATCCTCCATATCTCTAGTTCTCATATAGGATCCAAATCAGATTTATTGTACCTCTAATTCTAAAAGAAATGTGCATGAAATAATTATTGTTAGAATCATGCATATTGTAAAACATTTCATTAATTAGATTACATGCCATTCTTCAACTGAATATATGAGACATATGGATGCATTAGAATCGAGTTCTTATTGTTTATATACATTCTCCTTTGAGTTGTATTTTCAACAAATTCTCATTTTCCCAAATCCAAGATCTAGGCTGATAGCTATAGTCTGCAGAAGTTTAGACTGATTTATCTTTTTCATCCCTCTATGCTACATGAGTCTTCTCTTCCATCCTGTACAATTTTACGTACCCAAATTCTAGTTCTATTTCAATGTCTATCTTCTATGGTCCATGAGATTTCTACAAATTTATCTTGTACCCCAAACTAACTTCTAAGCAAGGAGTTAGGCCTTCTTGAATTAAAATAGTACCTAATTTATACTATGTATTGTTCTAGCTATAACTTTCTCATAAGAGTTTTGTTTTTTGATCAGAATGTATTGTTGGAAATATCTTACTGAGTTATTTCATTTAAGTAGAAGAGACTATATGTACTAGTGTTACATACGATTCTTTGTATTTTGACCCCTGAAAATTTTTGTTCAAGCCCTCAAAATGCCTCTACAAGTCTATGACCTTCAAAATGTTGAGAATATTCATGGAAATTGACCAGTTTACTATTGTAGTGGTCCCTAAAATAGGTTTATTTCTTCTTCAAAATTTTCATCACTGTTGTAGCATCCTATTAATCTAACTTGTGCCTATCATAGACAATATTCCTCAATTGGCCATCAATAAAACTTCTCAAAAATACATCAGAAAAACATTCTAAAAACCTATCCACAAAACCTCCAAAAATCCTCCTACATAAACCTTCCAAAATCCTTCATAAAACTTCTCAAAATACTTTGACAAAAACCTTCAAAACTCCTTCAGCAAAACTTCCTGAAATCCTTCGACAACAACCCTCCAAAAACCTATCAAAAAAATCCTATTGGAAATAACCTTCTAAAATCCTTCAACAAAAAGCTTCTGAAATCCTTCAGAAAAAATGCTCAAAACCCTTCGAAAAACACCTTCTGAAATCATTCGGTACAAATTCCCAAAAGCCTTTGGCAAAAACCTTCTGAAAATCCTTCAACAAAAACCTTTTGAAATCCTTTGGAAAAACTTCCCAAAATTATTCGGAAAAAACCTTTCAAAATCCTTCAGAAAAAATTCATGAAAACCTTTGTCTTGGATCTAGATCGTTGATCTTCGTGATCGAGGTGATCTCAGTCATTATCTTACCAAATTGCTCCAAAACATCGTCAAACTTCTCCAAACCTACAAATGAATCTTGGATGTTGATTCTTAATATTCCAGTGCTACCTTCCTCCACCATGGCACTACCATTTTGGAACATGTCTTTCCTCATAATGGTATGGTCCACATCATCATCTATACAAAATTTTCCAAAAATATCGAAAATTATATTTTTTCTAAAATTTAATATTTTTACTAAAATTTTATTTTTCAACCAAAAATGTTCCTTCATTTTTTGACCACCATCAAAGCTTTAAACTTAGCTTCCCATGGTTGAACATGACCCAACAAATGTTAATTTTGCATCCCTTACTAAATTACAAGCATTATCCACCCCAAAAGTTCAGGATTTTACTCTAAAATTCATCATTTCCCCCTAATTTGACACAAACTAATATTTCGTAATAATGAATTTTTTAAATCCATGTTGGTCTTTGTCCCATACGGATCCAATGTTGAACCTTAATATCTAATTCCAATATGTAACATTTCCCACAACTAAACCCAACATTTCAAAATTTTCTTTTTCTAATACCATTAAATTAAAAATATGCAACATGCTAAAGGTTCCCATGCATATAACAACAATTTCAATAGATGTGAATGTAGCTAATTAAACATACACATAGAAACATGTAATTATAAAAAACATAGAGTTCATACATAGCAATATAAACCCATAAATAAAACATTGAACATAGATAAAGCACTCATATTTTAAATCAAAGGCGCAACCAACTGCAGAGGATGGATAGTACACTCAACCATATGATTTCTACTACAAAAATCAGTAGCAAGTCACCCCCGAGCTAGGGCTAGGAATCCATAAGAAAGGGTGTCTCCTAAAGGTGTCTACTATCCAATTACAACAAGCTAGTTTCCTAGAGCCATCTCAATCCAACAAATCTCTTCCCCACAACCTGCATAACCCAAGGAATGTGATCACATTCTCTACCACATAGTCCCTCAGAATATCCCTCTTCCCTCTAGGGCTCCAACACATGTTGTCTAGGAATATCCCTTCTTGGGAACTCCAGGGAATTATAGTTGCAACAGGGAACTCTTGAGAACAAATCATTTTCTCTCCATAAAAAAACTCACTCTACAGGCCTAAAAACCTACTTCTTCATGCAATTTATATCTCCCACATGATGCCCATAAAACCCATTATGACTATATTCCAATTCTAGCACTCAGCCCCCCCTTGTTGTCCCAAAATATTCTTGTAAAAATTTCCCTCCTTTCCCATACGAATTTCATTCCCCTCCAAGCTCGTTGACTCTCACTCTCATAAATATTTATTGTAATGCATCCCCATGCTCCCAATAAATATTATATGTGACACATCACACCCACTCTCTTACATGTATTAAGTGATTTGAGTACCATACACTTAAGGGAAAAATTAGACGGTTCACTCAAAACAATAAATTTAGGAAAAAGGTTTAGGATTTATGGAAGATGAATAAAACCCCCCTTTTTAGACCCTTCCTCTCTTGTGGAAAAATCATCCCCCATGACTTTTTCCATGTCCATCTAAACTCAGTATCACATTTTATTTTATTATCATGATATACAAAGTTTACATGCTACATATTCAAGACAACAACCATACATCATATTTACATTACGTATCGCTAATATGGGGATTAAAAATGGGGATGTTACAATATGCAACAAATAGTGAGATTGAGAATATGTTTCAAGAAATGTTGAAGGTTGGCATCATTTAACCTAGCCAAAGTGATTTCTCTTCACCAATGGTAACAATTCAAAAAAAGGAAGCGTAATGGTGTATATATTGTCAAAATGTTGGTCTAGATTGATGGACAATTGGATAGTTGGTTGTCATTGATGTCAACCCTTGGAAAGTGATGTTTTAGATTTATTTCAACCATTAGATATTGATGTCAATCCTTGAGTATATTTGGTATCACATTCTAGTATCCCCATCAATATGGTTAAGGTACTCAAGTTTGTTTGAGGTATAAAGGCATGGCGATTAGTGTATATGTAGGTAATACTATTCTAGATGGATAGTACATGTCGTTTCATTTCTGGTGATATGTGTAACATCACACAAATCCTCATGGTTAGGGAGTTATGGCTATGTGAAGTTGTATAACCCTCATGAGTTATCTAGAAGCCCCTAGAAATTCAAAGAAGTTAATATATTCTAGAAGCTCCTAGAAGAAGTTTACTAGTCAAAGTGGTTGTAACTAGGAGTTAATCATGAGTTAAGTTGTTGCAAAACTAAAATAATTAAAAATAAATTAGTTGAAACTAGAAGTGGTGAGTTTATTATTTGTGGATAAAGTGGTTGTAAGTGGAAAAGTGGTTAGAAGTGGATTAGCCATAAAAAAAGGAAGTTGGGTAAAGGTAGTTAGAAGATAACCCCTTGAGGAAGCTACCTGGAGAGTATAAAGAAGAGAGAAATGGTATCCTATTATCACCTAATGAGAACATTGAATATCTATTATTTGTGAGATTTTATTGCAGGTACTCATTGATACATCTGAAGTTACTCAAATTTGAGGTAGAAAAGGAGGGTTGATGGAGAAAGTTTCAGAGCTATAGAATTACTAAAAAAAAAACATAGTTTTTTAGGTGTACATGGCTTGCAATGGAGGAATTCACATACATATGCAGGCTTCAATGGATTAGGGTGCATACATACACAGGATGAAGAAGAATAGGTCATGTACAGTTGGGAAAAGCCATGAAATCTTGATTTTTTGAGAGTGTCAGGTTCTCAAAGTATGAAATCAAGTTCCCAAGAAGGTCTACAGTGATTAGGTACATCAAATGTATCTATAGGTTCAAAAGGTATGTCGTATTCTTATGTGTAGTTGAATATGGTTTTCTACATGAGATATGGTTATGGGAGTTTGAGGATTTTCCCTAGAGAGGTTGTTGGTTGTATGGAACTTATTGTATGAGCTAGATCTACATAAATACAACACTGATATGTTTGGTATTCATCATTGTTAAATATTGTTAGGTTGAGTGTTGAGGCATATCTTGTATTTCTTGGTACATAGTTGAGGATTTTTTGTTGTGATGTGTTGGTGAAGTTGTTGGTGTAGTTTGAGGCTGCATATCAGTGAGGGTTTGATGCCTAGTCCATGTGAGGGTTATTACACTTGAGCATGATTGTATACAAATGTATGGCACATGACTAGAGAGACATAGATGCACTTGGTCAAGGGATGTATATGATGATGTATGCATAGGGAACAATTAGAGATTGGACATGATGACAGGTTACAGGTTGATGTGATAGATGCAACAAATTGTCTGAGTTTCAGAAAGGTGAAAACCCTATCCTTTTTAAGGTGTATGTAGGTTGCAGTATAGGCAAGACATGTACATACGTAGGTTGTAGTATAGACAAGTCAGGTACATATGTGATCTACAGCATATACACGTCATGTACCTGTTGGCACAAGCTAATTACTAGTACAGGTTGATTACAGGTTGTTGGTACGGGTTACATATAGGTTGTTTCCATAGATTGGTATAGGTTTATAGTGGTATGTCTCATAGTGAGAGTGTGACAGTGGTTTCATCAGTTATTTGACACTTATGTTTTAGTGTGGTTGGACGAAGCAAGGAAAGGGGGTTGTAGTCTCCTTCCGGTTGGTGCTGGAGAATCAGGTAGTTGGAGCTTCCTTCAGGTTGGAGCCTGAGAACTAGGTTGTTGTATCCACCTTTCGATTGTAGCCATAGAATCCATGGGTTTGTAGCCTCCTTCTGGTTAAAGCCAAAGAATTAGGGAGTTGGAGCTTCCTTTAGGTTGGAGCCTCAGAAACTAGGGAGTTGGAGCCTCCTTCTAGTTGGAGTTAGAGAATTGGAAGTTGATGCTTCCTTGAATTTAATTCTTGACATATAAGTAAAACATTTTGTGGTTTTCTGCTTCATTGATTTTCCATGTAAATATTGGTGTATTGTGCATTGTGTGGATGTGTTTGTTATTGTTTATTATGCACTAATGAATGTTAATATTTATGATATAGTAATATATTGATGATGAAAATATGAAAATGGTTGAATAAGTTAAAGGAATATACATTGTGGTTTAAAGGATTAATAACTGGTATAATTTATCATTATTGATTCACCCCCCCTCCCCCCCTCTCAGTAATCCAACAATTGGAATCAAAAGGTTCCTTCAGGAATCAATTTAACCACTAGAAGGTAGATCATGGAGACCAACAATATGCATAAAAAATGGAATACCACAATTTGATGGAAAAAACTATGCATTTTGGATAAGAAGGATGAAAACATATGTACAAGAACAAGGATTTAAAATTTCGCAATCAATAGTAGATGGATATAAATAACATGTCTTTCCTGCAACAAATAACAATGGAAGAAAACTCAGTCTAAATAATTCGAAATCCAAAAGTATTATCCTGAATGGTCTGGTTGATTCGATATATGTCAAAGTTATGCATTGTAGCTCCGTAAAGGCAATTTGGGGCAAAGTTCAGAGTGTTTATGAAATATACACAAAAGTCAAGGATTCAAAGATTCAAACTTACATAGTTCAATTTGAATAGTTGAAGATGAAGGAAGATGAAAATAATAGAGCTTACGTTTTACGAGTTGATGGAACAGTGAATGCAATTCAAGAATTGGGAGAAGAAGTTGATGAATCTATAATTGTTCAAAATGTACTAAGATCTCTTCCAATGAGATTTGATCCTAAGATCTAAGCACTATAATAAAGAGAAGATCTTATTTCGATAAGCATGGATGAGATACATGCAATATTCATCCCTTATAAAATGAGAACAAAATAGGAGAACCCAATTACAAAGGATGAAACATTCAAAGAATCCCATAAGACAAATAAAAAGAGCAAGAAAACGCCAAATTCAGAATGTAGTTGTTGAAATATACACTTGACATAACTGAGAGGGGGGGGGTGAATCTTTGTCTAAAAATATGACTGTTTTGCACACTCTCATATATTAACTGAATTGACTGAATAAGATGTATGCATACCAATTAATAATTCATAAACATGTATAACACAAATTGTATGAAGTAGATAAAATATCTTTCTTTTATTTATTTAACTTAAATGAATATAAATAAAATCAATATTTTAATATCTTCAATTTCAACTGAGTACGAGAGATCCAACTCTCTAATACAATACCCAATTTGTAGTTCTCATATCCAACTGAGAAATGAGGAATCCAACCCTCATAAAAAGACCCATCTTACTAATCTCATATCCAACTGAGATGTGAGGAATCCAACCCTCGTAACAAGAATCGGCTTGTAAACAGGCACCAACCTGATATAATGAAATTCCATTCAATCCATTATATATACATATATTTAATCCACCAAGACACCCTAAGATTCACCACTACTTATGGTTTATATAATATTTCAATGGGTATAGGATTGAACCATTGTGTCTTTTGACATGAACTATTTCATCTCTTTATTTGATTTAACATAGATAATCTTTCCCTTAATTAGAAGATTAATCTTGATTCGAATTTCATCTACATGAGTTCATCACAGATATGAATCAACTCATTATATTTTTCCCATGCTTCTGTTGCATTCCCAAGTTTGCCAACAAATTATATTCAAGCTTACCTGCTCTTTGTATTGTTATGGTGTTAATCTCTATCTAATTACTCTACAGGCCTTAAGCTATTTATAGAAATGAATTATGTATGAGGTGCTTCCTTCAACCCAATGTTTAAACACCATGGGCTCAAAACCACATGCTTATCCATTTAAGCATTGTTCCTAGCGCTTTCTTCTTCTGCCCCTATTCTTCTACATGGGACTGTATTCAAGCATCTGAGGGATTATTTACTTCTAGCCCCTTTAGATTCTTTAACTTATCATGTGACCAGTGCTGGAACCGGGTTCTGGTACTTTGTCCTTCGGGTCTTTCAGCCTTTGCATTCATTCAATCCTCCTGTAGTGCATTTCATCGAAGTGTGTATTATCACTCCCTGCTTGATAACCTTCACATGTCTAGGAGCTAGGACCGTAGAATTAGGCACAACAACACTCTCTCTCTCCGAGTATTCGACTATTCATGACTCTGGGATTTCGGGCTACTCGAACTCTAAAGTAGTTCAATCCCTCTGGAGTGTTTACCTATTGAATAAGTCATAAAGCTATGGTGAATTCTTTTTGTCGGTTAACACCTTCTCTTACACTATCCTTCCACTATGCTTGAACAACGGTCGAGAATGCTCCCAAAGTGGATCAATGGTTAGTGTTACTTCGTGATTCACGCTAACTCTATCCTTCGACTATACTTGATCAGATAGTCAAGAAATATTTCGTAGGATCTTAGATCAAATACCAAACATTTATTCGTGACTTTAGCCTTCGATGCTTCAAATATTTTAGTTTAGGAGAAGCTGGATATCCCCAGAGTGACATGGCTTGCTGATGTCACTATTGATGTGGAACTGGTTGAGTGGTCTCCACGTGTCACCTTGATTCATGACTTTCGTATACATAAAGTGACAACTAGACCTTAACACTTGTCACACCAAAAAGGGCCACGTGTCTCCCTCCTAGATCATGGCTTTAGACTTCATGGCTTCGGGATTTTTGGCACTTTTATACCATCCTTTGATCATTTTCCAAAGTTTCGAATAGATATATCATCATAGATATTTCTATATCTTGATCGATGACTTCTATTTATTCCATAACTACGGGGTTCAATAGCTTTTGGTTTATCTAAGATTCTTATTGTCAAAGTAGGTCAAAGCCGGAGTTGACCACCTTCTTCCTTAGCATGATCTGACAGTTTCAATATTTTCACTCCAAATCAACGGTTGATAGGATTTCCTGTTCTTCCTCTGATCTGACGATCAATGGGAGTCCATGACTTCGAGGCTTAGGCCTTCAGGTAAACTTACTTGTTTTAGAATCCTTTTCTCCAGAGTGGTTAGTGCCGGAGTTGACCACCTTCTTTCCTTTAGTGTGATCTGATGGTTCAACATTTATCCCAGATCAACAGTTGACAGGATTTCCCTACTCTTCCTCTGATCTGATGGTCAACGAGAGTTCATTACTTCAGGGCTTCGGCCTTTGGGTACGCTTACATGTTTCAGACTCTTTTTCACTAAAGTGGTCAGCACCAGAGTAGACCACCATTGGACTCTCATATCCTCATCCAACGATCAACATGCATTTCCTAGATCTGGTGGCCCTTATTTACTTCAAGACTTCAGGGGTTTCAAGACTTTGTGTCTTATGGGGTCCTCTTATCATGTACTTCCACTCGGTTTTATCTAAGGATCAATATATATCCCAAACTGATCTAACGGTTGATATGTCACTTGAATTTCCTCCACAAAATATCACGTCTCTTATTTAATCTCTCTCAATCTATGATTCTGGCTTGATCCAAATGTCTATAATGATAATGCTCCATATATGACGATTGAGATTTAATCCTTCCCAGTATCTAACTTCCCCTTGATCTAACGATCCAGGATTGTCCCGAACTAAGAATGAATGGATCCTCTAACTCGATCCTTGACAAAATTATTTCTTCACTCGCAGAACTTTGTCTCCTGTGTTACTTCAAATGCACCATTTCTTCTGAGCTTTGATTAACGTTTGTGCATTATTTTATGCACTGACCTTTATTCCCTAACCCTCCTGAGCTCTTAATTCCTTATGATTCGTTACTCCTTTTGTATGTGGATCATATGCATGCTACCTCTATTGATATTTAGGAACATATGATCATTGTTGATCCTATTGTGATCAACAGTGATCATGAATTGCTTCTACCCCAAGGTGATCTAACTCTGCCTTAAGGTGATCTTCCTTTTTCTTTGTTTACTGTACATGTTTGACACATTTTTCCATCAATGAAAAGACACAATCAATAATGCCAACAATCTCCCCTTTGGCATTGAGGGAAACATATATGTAAAACAAATACTTTCCGCCCCTCTATCACTGATCTCATTTTCAAGTTGGAGGATTGAACCAAATACTGATACCAAATTTGTTTTAATTTTTTCCTTCCCCTTTGACATCAATGACAAAGAGTTAAACTTTTACTTCTTTTCTCACCCTGTGAATGTGCCAGTCGTTATCTCAATCTCTTGGGATTTTGTTCTCAAATAGACAGTCGTATTGATACCAATTTTTGTAGTGATCAAGTCTTTTAAACCTAATCCAATGACTTCCTCATTTGATGAACAAATTAAACACTCCCCCTTAATTTTTACTATTTCATAGGTTTTTACTGTCTTTTGGTTGATATACTATTGAAGATTCATCATTATCATCATTGTTTTGTGTAGGCAAAACTTCTTCATTTTCGTCTTTGCTATTTTCTGTTTTCATTTTTCTTTTATTGGTTTATGTACTCTTGATATGCATGATATCATCAAGATCTGCTATTGTACCATGTTCTTCTTTAGGAACTCTCATTTCCTGAGTTTGACCCAATTCATATTCAAATCTATGAATTTCACATTCCTTAATAGGAACTTCACCCATCATTTTCTTGTTATCAATTTCTTCATTTTCAGATGTTAGATCATCTTTCTTGCTTTCTATTTTAGATTTTCTTATCCATACCTTTTCATAAGATATTTTGTTTGTTGGATATGTCTTTTCTAAGTTTGTCCTTTGATATTTTTCATTTCTTCTTTTCTTCCAAGCTTCATTAGATTTTATTCCTGGCTTGTATGAATTATTTATCATGGCTTGACTACTTGATTTTTTGT
Source organism: Picea engelmannii (assembly GCA_009831015.1). Classification (NCBI taxonomy): domain Eukaryota; kingdom Viridiplantae; phylum Streptophyta; class Pinopsida; order Pinales; family Pinaceae; genus Picea; species Picea engelmannii. Next base: position 69,233 of record ML784609.1, read on the forward strand.
AGTTTTGGGATTTGTGACCAAAACAACCACATTTATAACATCTCATTGTATGGGAAAAATTTGTTGTGTAGCCAACATAATTGCATCTCCAACATTTCATTAAGTTATTGGACCTTCCTAATTTTTTCTTTTCGGGACTCTTGCACTCCAATGCTTTATGACCAAAGTTATTACAAGAAAAGCAATAACCATTGAAGTTGTTTCCATACTTGAGTCTATTGTGACATGAGAAGTCTTTATTTTGATATGTTTCTTGTTTTTGACTTTTATATCTTCCTTCCTTGACAAAATTCATGGTTTGTTTTAGGTTTGTGACTATACCTTTTTCTTTTGAGGAGTATGATCATTTATCATGTTTTTGAATGGTGCTCCATTTTCCACTTTCTTATTTCTTATTATATCCAAGACCGACTTTGTCATCAGTTGGTATTTGATTGTTCTAGATACTATCTATGATAGATAAGATGTTCTGTAATTTGACAGTTGTTTTTGTTTTTTCATTCTTCTTTTTGAGGTTGATAACTTTCATTTCTAACATGTGGCACATTTCTTCCTTTTTAGTCCACTGAATCTTCAAGGCTTGTTCTTTTTCCTTAGCTCCTTCAAGTTGAGTCTTTAAATTGATGACCATTTATTCTGTATCATCCAAGACTTTTTTACAATTATTAGTTTTTTCATATGTATTTAAATCTTCTATATATTTTGTTAGAACAACAACTTCATCCTTCAATCTTGTGATTTCTTCCTTGTTTTCTAGCTAAATCTTTTTGAGGTTGATCGCTTCCAATTCCAACCCATGGCATGATTATTCCTTTTTAGCTAATTGGATCTTATGTGCCTCTTCATTTTTCTTAGCTTCTTCAATTTGATTCATTAGAGTTTTATTAGTACTTTCATTTATCTTTTTGACGTTAATAATTTCCAATTCCAGCATGTGACGTGATTCTTCTCTTTTAGTTAGTTGGATCTTCTGGGCTTCTTCATTTTTCTTAGTTTCTTCAAGTTGAGGTTTTAGACAGATGACCATTTATTTTGTCTCTTCTAGTACTTTTTTTCTTTTATTTTCATGTGTCTTTAATTATTCCGTTTCTTCTGTTAGATTAGCAACTTCAATATTCAATCTTTTGATTTCTTCTCTTTGTCTTCTAGATGAATCTTTTGATCATGCTCTTCATGGTTAGATTGATCTAACTGTTGTAGTAGCAACATATATTTTTTTTTAAGTTTCTCCAACTCTTCAAAAGTGCACATAAATGTGTATTCAAGTTGGTCAAGAACAACCTTAGTAACTTCAATATATAGACCATTTGTTGGTTCCATACTAATCACTTAAAATGTAGTTATAACATCATTCTTAAAATATAATAGTTTTTCTTTAGTGAATAATGAGGTATTCATATTTTCCTTGATGTAGTAGTCTTCTATGTTGATGATTGGGGTTTGCATAAATTCTTTGATGGTATTGTCCACTTCTGTATTTTGTTCTTTATTCCGGTCAGAATTCTCTTTATCTATATTTTTTTCTTCAATCTAATTTGATTTCTCCATTTCTTAGTTTTATTCTTTAATATTATTGGATTTCTCTGTTTCTTTGTTTTGTTCTATAAACTGATTGGAATTCTCCATTTCTTTGTTTTGTTATTTATTTTGATAACAATTCTCTAGCTAGAGCCATAGTACTTTAGCAGAGGTTCAGTGTCCCATATTTTATTTGACTTGGTTGAACAGTCCATTCTAGATTTCCTTTAATGCTATTGAATTATTTTTCTTTGCTTCTTTTGTAGTTTTGGATTTGTTCTTTGAGGTATTTGATTACCAAGGTTTATATACTACTAAATCCCAAACACCAGATCCTCTTGAATTTAGATATTGTTTCATTCCTTCCCTCCATGAAGAGTAGTTTGTTCCATCAAATAAGGGAGCTTCATTTGTGGAGAGATTCATTTGTCCACCCATTTCTTCATAATCTACCTTCTAGAGTTTAAATTGTGTTGAAGGCACCTGCTCTGATACCAATTGTTGAAATATACACTTGACACTAAGAGAGGGGGTGAATAAGTGTCTGAAACTTTGAATGTTTTCACACTCTCATAGATTAATTGAATTAATTGAATAAGATGTATGCATCTCAATTAATAATTCATAAAAATGTATAACACAAACTATATGAAGTAGATAAAATATCATTCTTTTATTTTTTTTAACTTGAATGAATACAGATAAAATCAATCTTTTAATATCTTCAACTTCAATTGAATATGAGAGATCCAACTCTCTGGTACAAGACCCAGCTTGTATTTCTCATATCCAACTGAGAAATCAGGAATCCAACCCTCAAAACAAGACCCAACTTGTTGATATTAGATCCAACTGAGATGTGAGGAATCCAACCCTCATAACACGACTCAGCTTGTAAATAGGAACTAACCTGATAGAATGAACTTCCATTCAATCCATTATATATACATATATTTAATCCACCAAGACACCCTAACATTCACCACTACTTTTGGTTTATATAGTATTTCAATAGATATAGAATTGAACCATTGTGTCTTTTGACATGAACCATTGCATCTCTTTATTTAATTTAACATAGATAATATTCCCCTTAATTAGAAGATTAATATTGATTTGAATTTCATCTACATGAGTTGATCACATATATGAATCATCTCATTATATCATTCTCATGCCTGTTGCGTTCCCAAGTTTGCCAACATATTATATTCGAGATTACCTTCTCTACGTATTGTTATGGTGTCAATATCTATCAAATTACTCTATATGCCTTAAGTTGTTTACAAAAATGAATTTTGTATGAGGCGATTCCTTCAACCCAATGCTCAAATATCATGGGCTCAAAACCATGGGCTTATCCATTTAAGCGTTGTTCCTAGCACTTTCTTCTTCTACCCCTATTCTTATACGTGGGACCGTATTCAATCTTATGAGGGATTATTTACTTCTAGCCCCTCTAGCTTCTTTACCTTATCACGTGACTGGTGTTGGAACTAGGTTCTCCGGTAATTCGTCCTTTGGGACTTCCAGCCTTTGTAGTCATTTAATCCTCCCATAGTACATTTTTCTGAAGTGCGTATTAGCTCTCCCTGCTTGATAACCTTCACATGTTCAGGAGATAGGACCGTATAATTAGGCACACAGATCTCTCACTCTCTAGGTATTCAACTATTTGTGACTTCAGGACTCCGAGATACTCTAGATATGAAGTAGTTCAATCCCTCTGGGTGTTTACCTATCGAATAAGTCATAAAGATGTAGTGACCGATTACTGTCAGTTAACACCTCATCTTACGCTATCCTTCCACTGTGTTTGATCCATGGTCGATAACACTCCCGAAGTGGATCAACAGTTAGCATTACTTTTTTATTCACGCTTACTCTATCCTTCCACTATACTTGATCGAATGGTCAATAAATATTTCGTAAGATCTTAGATCAATGACCAAATGTTAATTCGTGACTTTGGCCTTCAATGCTTCAGATATTTTAGATTAGGAGAAGTTGGATATCCCCGAAGGTTGTAGTCTTGGAGTGACACGGCTTGTTGATGTCACGGTTGACATGGAACTAGTTGAGTGGTTGTCACATGTCACCTTGATTCATGACTTTCGTATACCTAAAGTGCCAACTAGACCCTTGCACTTGTCACCATCTGATTGGGCCATGTGTGTCCCTCTTAGATCATGGCTTTACACTTCATGGATTTGAGATTTTTGGAACTTTTATACCATCTTTCGATCATTTGTCAGAGAGTCAAATAGATCTATCACCGTAGATATTTTATTGTCTTGATCAACGACTTTTGTTTATTCTAGAAATCTGAGGTTAAGGAGTTTTTGGTTTGTCTGAAATGCTTATTGCCATAGTAGGTCAAAGCCATAATTGACCACCTTCTTCCTTAGCATGATCTGAAGGTTTCAATATTTTCACTCCAAATCAACAATTGACGATATTTCATGTTCTTCCTCTAATCTGACAGTTGACAAGAGTTCATGAATTCAAGGCTTCAGCCTTCGGGTAAACTTACATGATTTAGAATCCTTTTCGCCAAAGTAGTCATCACTGGAGTTGACCACCTTCTTTTCTTTAGTGTGATTTGGCGGTTCAACAATTATTCCAGATCAATGGTTGATGGGATTTCCCTGCTCTTCCTCTGATCCGACAGTCGACGAGAGTTTGCAACTTCAAGGCTTCAGCCTTTGGGTAAACTTACTTGTTTCAAACTCTTTTTCCCCGAAGTGGTCAGCACCTGAGTTGACCAGCATTAGACCCGCCTATCATCATCCAATGGTCACCATGCATTTCCCAGATCTGATGGCCCTTATTTACATATGTGGGCTGTAGTGGATTAGGGAACATACATATGCAAGCTGAAGAAGAAGAGGTCACATACAGTTGGCAAAATCCATGAAATCTTGAGTTGTTGAGAGTGACAGGTTCTCAGAGTCTAAAAGTAAGTTCCCAAGAAGGTCTACAGTGGTTAGGTACAACAGATCTATCTACGGGTTCAAAAGGTATGTAATATTCTTATGTGTAGTTGTATATTGTTTTCTACATGAGATATGATTATAGGAGTTTGAGGATTTTCCCCAGAGAGGTTGTTGGTTGTATGGAACTTATTGTATGAGCTAGATCTACAAAAATACAACACTAGTATGTTTGGTATTCATTATTGTTACATCTTTTTGGGTTGAGTGTTGAGGCATATCTTTTATTTCTTGGTACATGGTTGAGGATTTTTGGTTGTGATGTGTTGGTAGGTTTTTGGTGTAGCTTGAGGCTGCATATCAGTGAGGGTTTGATGTCTAGTCCATGTGAGGGTTATTACACTTGATCATGATTGTATACACATGTATGGCACATGACTAGAGAGACATAGATGCACTTTTTCAAGAGATATGTATGATGATGTATGCATAAGAAACAACTACAAATTGGAAACAGTGACATGTTATGGGTTGATGTGATAGAGGAAGCAAAGTGTCTGATTTTCAGAAAGGTGAAAACCCTATATTTATGAAGGTGTATGTAAGTTGCAGTATAGACAGACCACATACATACATAGGATACAATATAGACAGGTCTTGTACATATGTGATTTGTAGGATATATAGGTCATGTACATGTTGGTACTTGTTGGTACAGGCTAATTACTGGTACATGTTATTGGTACATGTTGGTTACAGGTTGTTGGCATAGATCAATACATGTTTACAGTGGTACATCTCACAGTGACAGTGTGGAAGTGGTTTCATCAATTATTTGACACTTATATTTTAAGGAGGTTGGACAGGGAAAGGAAAGGGGGTCATAGCCTCCTTCCGATTAGTGCCAAAGAATCAGGGATTTGGAGCTTCCTTCAAGTTGGAGCTTGAGAACTAGGTGGTTGTAGCCTCCTTCTGGTTGTATCCAGGGAATCAATGGGGTTGTAGCATCCTTCTGGTTGAAATCTTGAAAGATTGATCAATTCTAATTTCAAACCCTTCCTCATAAAACTTGTGTTAGTATATTTTGACAATATACCAATGTACAACAAATATTGGGAAGAGCATGTACAACATGTTGACATGGTCTTAAAACTATTAGAAGAGAAACAATTATATATGAATCCTTCCATATTTTGTTTTGGGTTTGAAAAATGGAATATGTGTGTTAGGGTCCTAACCTAACCCCTTTACTTAGATACTTTACTAATGTATGAGGCCACCTTCCTTTAATAAGGCCCATTAAATAGTTAATTAATAGTCACTCTTGGAACAAAGGGTACTTTTTAGTAATAAGGCGTAAATTAGTTGGTCATACCTCATTATAAGGGGCCCATAGGTAGTTGATATTCTTTATGGATAGCTATATATTGAGTATAAGGTTATGTATTATTTTATCGAGAATTGTTTTTGTATTTGGAGCATTTCTCTTGGGGGTTTCCCCCTTGAATAGGAAAGTGAACAAAGCTCTCTATTCTTATCTCTCTTTTGTATTGCGTTCTTGGGTTTTGCACTAGATTTAATGTGATTTCTCTAATTTTTTTGGGTTAAATACACTACAAGTGTTTTTTTATAGTTCTTTCTTGGGCATGAAGGGGAGAAGTTTTACACACAAAGTGGGAGATTGTTTTTTTTATTTTTGAAGTTTTTTATGAGAAAAAGAGGATGGAAGTATTTAAGTCGATTTATAAAAACTTCATGTGATTTTTTTGAGGAAACCAACCATAGATATGAATTCCTCTCGAAAAAATACTCAATTTAAAAAAAACAATTCTTCTAAAACAAAGTTCAGGAAGTGGAGATATCATCGATTCAAAATCTACATTTTTTAAGGGTGTTTTTCTGGTAACGGTCATGAATTTTGCAGATTGGATATCTTTTGACATAGTGTGTAGATTTATGTCAAACTATCCTTGTTAGATATATAAAATCCATGGAATTTCATAATTGGTGTCATAATATCCAATCATATAAGTATAATTGAATTTGTGATCATTTTACATTTTCGGCCTCAACCTTGCCTAATTCATTTTCTAGTAATTTTAAGAGATTTTTCTAGGGTTAAAAAGATCATAATTTTTTTACTTTTTTAGAGACACGTTATGAAATATTTAAATAAAAAATTTATTTGTCATTCAATAGGTAAAATTGCAATAGGGGAAGAATACATGAAGGAAAAAAAAGTGGAATCATATTATTGGAAACCTTTGTAACCCATCTTGTTATCCCTTCAAGTAGTACTGCATCAGAAAGTACCTATATATGGAATCTCACTTCCACATACCATCAAGTATATAGGAAGTCTCCTAGCTGCACTCAGAACCAACCTTATATGAATCAATATATCGTCTTGTTGCTATAGTACACCAAGAACAACACTCGGGGAGTTCACTCTTTAATATAACCTAGGTAGTAATTGAGTAGTATGGCTAAGGGCATGGTTAAGCCTTCTTATTTAGTGCCCTGAGATAATGGTTCAAGTACTATTGTTGGACCCCACACATATATCAAAGTGCTATAGCACCTGAAACTCTTGTGGCTGGGACCCAATAACCTGTCTCATTGATATCACCAATGAAGGATACCTATAAACCCACTCCTACTTCTCCATACAACATGAACACCTACTCTAACACAACTAGGTTGGAATGTGTGGACAAGCAACTGAATAAAATTAAAGATAAAATAAGTGGCTTCAATGAGATGTTGGATAAGAATATGGATGAGAAGTTGGAGGAGAAGCTCAATAAATTCCAAAAGGAATTTTTTGAGAAGTTAATGGATATGAAAACTTAGGGCATACCGGAATAAAATCGTTGGACTCCATAGAACATTGAACCACACTGGGAAGAAACTTCTCACTCAATATTATTTAACCACCCACAACCATCATCGTTTCCACACAACAATAGATCAATGGATAATAACATATGGCATTGTTCTCCTAAGGTGGACCTGAACAAGTTTGATGGTTCTGAACCCTCTGTCAGATGGGTCACCTAGATGGAACATTACTTCACCCTCCAAGGCATTACTGATATGTTGTGGCCACAACAATCGCCTTAATTTTTCAAAATTAATGGGACCCTCCATTCAAATTTTTGTTGATGTTGCCTTTAAAATGCTTTGCTTTGGTTTATTTTGCGAAATTTTCACTTTGTTCAAATGATAGTTTTGATGATTCCATTACGTGTGGTTTGCCTCCAACTTCCCAATGGCTCAAATTTCACTAAATTTGCACTTACGATTTGAAAATTATGCTGATCAAAGTTTGGTTAATTTTCACCACCCAAACTTAAAATATGTAAATATGTGTTTTACTATGTTTTATAATTTGTAAACAAAATTTGATTTTAATTTTAATTAGTTTAATTTTGATTAATTAACTTAATTAATTTGTAAATATAATTATTTATTTAATTAATAATTGATTTGATTTAATTAAATTATGATTATAATAAAATAAAACAATTAAAAAAATAATAATATTAATTAAAATATATTAATAATGCGTAAATTGGAAAGCACCCGAGTTTTCTCGGAAGCAATGATCCTTCATCATAATTCACATAAAAGGCATCAAATAATATGAAGGGGAGTATGCAATTTTTAAAGTTTTAAACATAATGGAGATGGGGCCCACCCTCCACTCACATGGACTCCCCTCACCCTCCTCCATGTATGCCTACCTCCAGCACATAACAACATTATATATTTTATTTTGTTTTTTATTATATTAAAATCAAAACTTTAACAAAATGGCTCAGCACTATGAATTTTCCATTTTTCCAAAGAAATCTCTATGGGAAGCAATGGAAGCATAGATCCTCTTTTATTTAATTTATTAGTTTTGATTTTAGTTAGAGGAATTTGTTTTGACAGTTTGGTATTTTTTATTTTAATGTGCAAATTTGATTGGTTACAATTTTAATTTTGATTGTTTTGTAGGAGATTTGTCGAAGAGATCAAACCTAAAGGATTTGGAGCAATGAGAAGGGAACAGCAAAAAGAAGAAAAAAGATTTTTACAGCTCTCAAAACTGCCTTGTAACAATTCTTTTATTTGAGAATTTTATTTTGTAATTATAAATAATAGATTGGAGAAAGAATATGTGTTCCTTTTTTCTGAACTGGGAGGCTCTAAGCACTTTTGTAAAGGAAATTTTCGTTGTAGGTGAAGAGGAATACTTAGATCTAAGTGTTGGGGGGGTTTCATTGCAAGATTCAATCTTTGTATTTGATGACAGAGATTGCACTATTTCAACTCTTTTTTTCAGTGACAAAGTTCATGATTTTGGAAGGATTGTTGAGGAGATATACTGAAAAAATAGAGCAAGGAAATCAGGTTTATTGTTTGTATTCAGATACTTTTATTTGTCAATACAAATCATACTCATTTATATATATATATATATATATATATATATATATATATCAATTATTCCATGTTTTTCACTTTTGTTTGATATGAGAATGATTGTCTTCTAGATCAGCTATATGATCTTGTACTGATATTGGTTTGTTATTGATTTTCCCATCTGCTCTTTCATTAAAACAAATTTATGAGTAACTATTTACTTAGAAATTTTCCATCTTAAATTGAGTTAATTGTCATTAAAATTATGAGAACTACTTCCATATTTTAATGACCTATATTTCATTATTTTTATTTCTAAAACAGAGCATGTGTGGAACTTATAATATCAGTTGTTAGAACTTTTTCAATGGCTAGATATTCATCATAAAAATCATGCTAAATACCCATCGTAATTAAATCCATGCACTTGGTATTTAGGATCCATCTCCTAGGTTGTTAAAAATAATTAAAAGGTACCTAGGCAAGTGTTTCTCATCACCTAGGCACCTAAGGGGTGAGAAAGTGCCTAATGTGGACCCTAGTCATTTAATTTATGAGATATAAATTAAAAGGTGACTTTATGACTTAAGTGATGGGGTGAGTGAATGGACACTCAATCTCATCCACTCATCTAATCCAATCACCACCGTTGGACCATGAAACTCCTCACCTACCTCCATGAAGTCGACTAGGTTAGGAGGGCACACCCTTTCTAGGGTTAATCATCTTTTTGAGAGAGCCGAAAAAGGAGAGAAGTTGAGCAGACCAAGAGGAGAGCAAGATTTCTACTAACGGAAGACATTCCAAGGAAAGCATAGGCATGAAAATCAAGGAGAGAGTACAACAGTTAATGCAGGTCATATTGCACAGATTTTGAGCAGATTGTACAACTTAATATTGGCACATAAATCAAGGAAAGGTACAACAAGATTTAACAGGTCGTACCATACATATTTTAGTAGGTCATACTATTGTTTTGTTGCACAAAAATCGAGGAGAAATTTATGTGTGTTTTTTGGGAGATTGGCACGATTTCCTAGGTGACCGTACAAGCATTGATTGCACAGAATTTGTGTTATAGATTTTGGCACATTTTTGAGGTGGTCATACAACAAGAAGGGGCACAAAAATCGGGGAGTTGACCTGTGCACATGTACAAGAAATTCTAGCATGAATTTCGAGGAGTTTGGCTCAGATTTTGAAGTGGAAAAATTGGCACAGTTTTTGAGATAAGTCTGTATTTAATTTGTGAAATTATTGACTATTGTAAAAGACAATTTTTCAAAGCTCTGAAATAACAAATTTCCCTCTCTCACTTGTTTTCCCCTTGTGGGTTTTTCCTGGGTCAAGTTTGACCAAAAATCTCTGTGCAAAAATTTTCTGAATATTGTGATGCCGATATATTTTAATTTTTGCATTAAATGTTATTCAGAATCCTCATGTTTCAGTTCTGAAAATTTGTTTACATGCTGAGTATTTATGGTTGTCATAAAATTGGGTTTGGGCATTAAACAATGATAAAAATCAGCGAGACTTGAAATTGGGTGGGCTCTGAAATTTTACATGGTATTAGAGCTAATTTAAAAGAAAGGAAGACTTATATCAGCAAGATAGAAAAAGGGGACAAAAGTTACTTCATGAGACAAAATTTTGAAATTTTCATTTTCAACAGAAAATGGTTAATGGCTATCGGTTTAAGGGTTGAGGACATACTTGATGGGGTAGTAAACTTTGGTGCTTGGAAGGAGAGGATGATCTTGTTGTTGCAAGAAAGTGAGTTACGGGATATTGTTGAGAATTACACAACAAAACCAATGAATGTACCCACAGATCCTACTCTTCTAGCAGCCAACACCAAGAAGAGTATGAAGGCTAAAAGAATAATCCTTGATGCCATCAAGGACCATTTGATTCATCATGTGACTGGGAAGAAAAATACCTATGATATGTGGGAGTCATTAACAAAGTTGTATCAAAGTACAAATGAGAACCGAAAGATCGTTTTGAGAGAGAAACTGAAAATCATTAAAATGACCAAGGCTGAAAATGTGGTCACATATTTTACTAGGTCAACACAGGCAACAGACGAGCTTAGAGATGTTGGGGAATCCATTGCTGACAGTGAACTTGTGAGGACAACATTGAATGGAATGACCAAACAATGGGTTGTTTTTGTTGAGGGCATTGTGGCTAGGGAGAACCTTCCCAAGTGGGAATGTCTTTGAGATGACATTGTTTAGGAGGAGACCCGGAAAGGTTATGTGCATGGCAGTTCATCTACTGGTAATGATGAGGAGAATGTGGCACTTGCTGCTAACAACAAGAAGAAATTCAAAAAGGTTCCTAAGGGAGGAAACAAACCGAACAGTGAAGGCAATAAGGACATGATAAAAGTCAAGTGCTTTGCATGTCACAAGTTTGGGCACTATGCAGGACAATGTCCTAATAAGAAGAAGAAGCAGACAACAGCTTCAACAGAGGTGGATGAGTTTTCTGCCAAGTTCGATAAGGAGTTTTCCCTAGTGGTATGTTTTTTTTTTGTTGCAAACCCATTTGATTCTACCCTATTGTTACAAATAAATATCTGTGGGAAGCAATGGAAGCATAGATCCTCTTTTATTTAATTTATTAGTTTTGATTTTAGTTAGAGGAATTTGTTTTGACAGTTTGGTATTTTGGATTTTAATGTGCAAATTTGATTGGTTACAATTTTATTTTTGATTGTTTTGTAGGAGATTTTTCAAAGAGATTAAACCTAAAGGATTTGGAGCAATGAGAAGTGAACAACAAAAAGAAGAAAACATATTTTTACAGCTCTCAAAACTGGATCTAAAACTGCCTTGTAACAATTCTTCTATTTGGGGATTTTATTCTAAAATTATAAATAATAGTTTGGAGAAAGAGTATGTGTTCCTCTTTTCTGCAATTGGGAGGCTCTAAGCACTTTTGTAAAGGGAAATTTAGTTGTAGGTAAAGAGGAATACTCAGATCTAAGTGTTGGGGGTTTTTGTTGCAAGATTCAATATTTGTATTTGATGGCAAAGATTGCATTATTGAAACTCTTTTCTTCCGTGACAAAGTTCATGATTTTGGAAGGATTTTTTAGAAGATATATTGAAAAAACAAAGCGAGGAAATCATGTTTATTGTTTGTTTTCATATACTTTTATTTGTCAATACAAATCATATTCATTTAATGAAATATCTATATAAATTATTCCATGTTTTTCACTTTTGTTTGATATGAGAATGATTGTCTTCTAGATCATCTATCCGATCTTGTACTGATATTGGTTTGTTATTTATTTTCCCATATGCTCTTTCATTAAAACAATTTTCTGAGTAACTATTTACATAGAAATTTTCCATCATAAATTGAGTTAATTGTCATTAAAATTATGAGAACTACTTCCATATTTTAATGACCTATATTTCATTATTCTGATTTCTAAAACAAAGCATGTATGGAACTTATAATATCAGTTGTTAGAACTTTTTCAACGGCTAGATATTCATTATAAAATCATGTTAAATACCCATCATAATTAAATCCATGCACTTGGTATTTAGGAG
>ML784609.1:81718-178084 GCA_009831015.1 Picea engelmannii
ACTCAGAGGGGGGGGGGGGTGAATCAGTATTACCCCTTTTTTCAACTAGTAGTTAATTTTTATATTTTATTGATTACCACAATGAATTGTATGAAAAATCAATTATATATAAATATATTTACCAAGAATTACAAGTTTTTATAAAGAATAGTGAAGGACACCAATCCTTTTTAGATCACCAACTCTAGGAAACACAGATCCCCTTTTTCAGGGCACCAACCCTAGGAATCACCAACTCCCTTGTCTTTAGGGAACCAACCCTAGGAAGCACCAACTCCCTTGTATTTAGGGCACCAACCCTAGGAAGCACCAACTCCCTTGTTTTTACAATTTGTTTAGTAAGGATATGAATCCTTCCATTCTCCTCCCTTCCACCCTCACTGCATAAGAACCAAAAATTCTTATTCTTGGAATCTGCTTCTATTTTGAGCTTCTTATCTGGACTGCAAAGACACTTTCTTCTCACCACTCTTTATTGTTTATATACTCTTCCAACTGGTGTGAGCTATGAAACATTGTGTCCCTTTGTTTGGACCATCTCACCTCTTGATTAATAATATTATCGAAAAGCCTTTTCAATTTAATGAAAATTATTTTCATTAATCTATCACGTGTATGGATCGATTTCATTTAACTTAATTTGATTTCTCTGCAAATATTAAAGAAATCAAATTTTGTAGAGGCACTTCCTTCAAATCATTTACATATGACCATAGGCACAAGACCACAGGCTTATTAATTTAATAACTTCCTCTTCTTTCTCCCTTTGTTTCTTTATTCCATATGGCCGCAGGTGGTGACTAGGCGCTAAGCTAAGGGAGTGCTTGATTACTTATCAAAATCAACAATCACAATTTAATCGCACGATGAGATGGATGGTTGTCGTTACTTTAGGATTTCATCCTTCGCAACTTCCATCCTTTGTAACCTTCCAAATCTCTCGAATTAGATTTTGAGGAAGTAGATCGGATGATCGATATTCATTCTTCCGTTAGTCGGACGATCCTGGCTTGTCCAGATGTTTCGAACAAATTGACGACCATGACTTAATCTATAGGTAAGTGAATGGTTCTCGTTGACTTCGAGATTTCAGAACTTCAGGTATTTGTGGCTCTTGGACTCTGGAGTAGTAATTCCTCCGAAGAGATTACTTACTGAATAAGTCATAAGGTGGTGGTGACCTCTTGCTATCGGTTAACACCTCTACTTACACTATCCTTCCACTATGATTGATCATCGGTTGAGAACTCTCCCGAATTAGATCAACGGTTAGTGTTAACTTTGGCCTTCGGCACTTCGGGCAGTTACTGGTGTTAGAAATTGGTTTCCCTCAAAGTACATACTCCCAAAATGACGTAACTTGCTGACATCATTGCTGACTTGGCATTGGATGAGTGGCTTCCATGTGTCACTTAGATTCGTGACTTACACGTACCTAAAATGTCAATTTCATCTTGACACCTTTCCTTATCTGATTGTGCCACATGTCCTTGCTGACATAGTCTGTTGACATGGATCTCCTGATGTGTGTGTTGCATGTCTTCACTTTATGACTTCAGAACTTCAGCCTTCGGGTGATTTTGCATGTTCTCAACACATTCTCCCTGAAGTGGTCATCACCGGAGTTGACCATGATCTTGATCTAATGGTCATCATGTATTCTCTAGATATGATGGTCCTTATTTATGGATTACTCTGTCCTTCCACCCAACTTGATCCAACGGTAAAGAATGCTCCCAGAGTAGATCAATGATCAAGGATGATTGTGGGGTCCCAACTAGCAGGATGTTTAAAACTATCGTCGAGCTCGACAATGGAAACTGCTCATTGGTAGTGTAATTGATTCCAACCGTAGATCTATTGGTGGGTGACGATCGACGATATAGACTAATTCCGGGATTGGAATTAACGTTTTATTTAATTGTCCCTTTGTGCTCCACAATTTGAAGTTGTGTGATTGTTGGTGGATCAACCACAGTCGTCGATCTTTGAATTGATGATATCTGACAGACTAGACTAATTGTGGGATTGGAATTAACACATTGTTTAATTATCCCTTCGCGCTTTGCAATAAATCCCTACCCTTGATATGGCGCTTGTGTATCCTATGGTTGCGACTTGATCTGATCATTGACCATTCCTCCAACGATCCTTCTCTTGTAAATCCCATATCTGACGGTCATGGTTTGTTCAAAAATATACATTAGTGGAGACATGATTCTTCCTCGATTCTTTTTTAGTTTTACTATGGGGATTTCAGTCCTCATCATGTTTCTGCAATGTGCTTTCCCTTCTGATATTCATGTGCATCATATCTTCATACCAAATCATCATTATAACTTAATGACATCAATTGTTGAAATCAATGAAAATACATCAAAGACAATATGTCCAACAATCTCCCCCTTTGTCATTGAGGGAAAAACTCTAACCTCATACACAATCTCCCCCTATGATGATGCTTTTCTCTATGAATTTACTCTCCCCCTTTGACATCAATGGAAAATGGTTTCTCCCCCTATGATTAATCTATGTCTGTATGCTCCTAACCAGAATCTAAACTTAGGTAACTCCCCCTGAAATCATGCTCTTCCTGCCATAACTGAATGACTCCCCCTGTCAATCTTCTCTCTTTTCTTCTAACTTATCTTCCCCTTTGTTTCTGAAAGGGTATATATTCTTGACAAGATCTCTCCCTCTGTCATTTCTACGGGATGCCATGTATACCACTATATACATCCTACTGCTGTGGATATTGTTTTCCTATTGGAACACTGTGAAAATGAAGCTTATACTTTTCAAACAATTTTTCGACCTATCCATTCATTCTCATTGATATCTAACCAGATGTATCCATCTTTATCCTAGATGCTTATTTACTGTATACTACTCTTAAAGTCATCCGATAGACTTTTATACTTTTCTTTCCACATTACTTGGATTGCTAATAGAATGTAATCTATTAAACTAGAATTGATCTAGTTATCCAACCAACTCAGGCACACATTGATCAACCCATATATCTTTCATATTTTCTCTGTCACAACAACTGTCTCTTTAATTTCATTTTCCAATCTTTTCATTTTCAGACTTGTACTTAGTCTATCTTCATCATCACCTCACTTTTGTAGAATTTTCCATTCATTCCATTTCTTACTCACATAGTAACTTCCATTTAGGGTTTGTCCACCTATAACCATTCTGAGACCAATACATAGCCTGTATTGTTCCTGGGCAGATGAAGACCTGCAATAAACTATGTCAGATCCTGCATAGATTTATATCATAAAACCATTATGCTTTCAATGATCCCATTCATTTTTATGTGCTTCAATTCTCATAGGAGCATCAACAAGAATGATTTTTAAGTATTGCCTAATTTCTCCTTCCCTTCTTTGTTTTTAATTTTTCTTTGAGAAGAATTTTCAGTGGATCATTACAATAGGATTGAAAAAATTATGATATAATCATCACTCAATTCTTTTGGTTGTTCTATTGTTGAAGATTCATCATCAACATCACTATTATGTGCACTGGAAGCTTCTTTATCCTTGTTTTGAGAATATTCCTCTATTAATTTCCATTTGTTGGGTAATGGATAATCTTCTTCTATGACATTATCAACTTTTGGAGTTGTGTCATATTTTTATTTAGGAGTTTTCATGTCTTGAGTTTGATATACTTTATATGCATAGCTTTGATTATTATATTTCTTATTAGAAGTTTTACCCACCAATCTCGTATTATTAACTTCATCAATTTCAGAAGCAATATTTTCATCATATTTCTTGTTTGGTACTTCATATTTTCTTTTCCATGTCTTCTTATTATGTTTGTTAGGGTTTCCTATTTTTAGGGATTGCATTGGTAATCTACATTCTCTGGTTTTATGATCATAGTTTTTTCATTTTTTACATTCAATATTGAAGTTTTGCAAAGGATTAAATAAGTTGTAGTTTCTCTTCTCTGTATTGTGCCTATTGTTCTTATGTCTTTGGAAATTTATGTTATTGTATTGTCCATAAGGTTTGCAGTGTACTACCTTATGTTCAAAAGTATTGCAAGAGTAACAATATCCAATGAATAGATATTTATTAGGGGGATTCCTTCTGGTGATTGTACTCTTCCTGTCATTTTTTACTTTAGTAGGGAAAGTTGATTTTTGTTTATGTGGAACGGTGTTCAATGGTATCATATTTGTCTTATTATATTCTCTTCTTAAGGATCCCTTTACAACATCTGCATAACTAATTGGTCTTTTGATAGATCCTTGTGATGTATAAGTTGATTCTTGGGTGCATCCCAAACCAGTCTTGTTGTTTGGTGACCTTTGGCTACTGAGAATTCCATCCAATATCTTTGAACTATTTCCAAAGTTTGATCTTTTCTTTTCTTTCTCAAGTTCACTTTTTAGCATCTTAATTTGAGCTTCTAGTTTCTCACATGCTTGTTTTTTATCACTAAGTTGTTTTAAAATGATTTCTTCAGTTTTATTAGCTTCCAGGAGCTGGAAATTCAAATCACTGATGGTCTATTCTGACTCCTTGGGGCTTTTTGAAACTTCCCTCTCTCTTGATGTAGTAGCTTCTTTAATCTCTAGAAGCTCTCTTCTTAGTACCTTGTTTTGTTTTTTAGTTTTTCTTAGTTCTTCAATTACACTAAGGATTTCTTCGTCAAAGTTCCCTTCTTCTTCATCTTTTGAATGTTTATCATCTTGAGTTTTCATTCCCATAAACAAAAGCTCTGAATATTCATCTTCACTTATGTATGAAGAGTTGATGTCTTCTTTAGAGTAGAAGTTTTTATTTTTCTTATAAAATTTCTTCTTGCATTGGTTTTCCTGGTTGTGAACTTCTTCATCATTTTCCTCCTATATGGGATAGAGACATTTGTTAGAAAAGTATCCAATTATCCCGTAGTTGAAACATTTGAAAGGTAACTTTCCTTTATATTTTCCAAATCCTTTCTGGAGTTTCTTTATAAACTTGGCCTCCTCTACATTTGATATATCTGATAACTTATCATTGGTATTTTTGTCATGCCTCATCTTTGTCTTAGATGGTTTAAAGGTTGTTTCATCTTTTGTTGATTTATCATTCCCTGTTCTCATTTCGTATGCTGTAAACATTCCATAAAGATGATCAACTATGAGTGTGCTTAGATCAGATCTATCTTCAATTGTAGAAATATTTGCATCATATCTCATAGGTAATGACCTTAGTATTTTTTGTACAATAGGTTTATCTATAATTTCTTCTCCTACCGCTCTGATTGATTTAACCATTTCATCTACCCTATGAAAGTACTCAACAATATTTTATTCTTCTTTCATTTTCAGATTTTCAAACTGAGTTTTATAGGTCTGTAGTTTGGCTTCCTTGACTTTGTCATCTCCTTCATATACAAGCTCCAACTTGTCCCGGATTTATTTGGATTATTTACAATGCATAACCTTCACACATATATAATTAGTCAACCCTGCTAGAATTCCTTAAGTTCTCTTGAGTTGTCATTATGGATTTTCTTTCTTGTGACGTCTTTGGGTGGAGCAGTTGATGTAGTGTACTCATCTTCAATAGATTTCCAAATATCAAAACCAAGAGCCAACATGAAGTTTTTCATTCTTATTTTCCATACAGCATAGCCTCCTCCATTGAACAATGGTGCTTTTTTGTTAAACATTCCCTCTTGTTGATCCATCTTCAGTATCTACCTTCCAGTTGTTAGACTGTGATGAAGGCACTGGCTTTGATACTGATTGTTGGAATACTGAGAGGGGGGGGTGAATCAGTATTACCCCTTTTTTCAATTAGTAGTTACTTTTTATATTGTATTGATTACCATAATGAATCAACAATTAATTGTATGCAAAATCAATTATATATAAATATATTTAACAGTAATTACAAGTTTTTATAAATAATAGTGAAGGACACCAATCCTTTTTAGAGCACCAACTCTAGGAGACATGGATCCCCTTCTTTAGGGCACCAACCCTAGGAAGCACCAACTCCCTTGTTTTTACAATTTTCTTAGTAAGGATATGAATCCTTCCATGCTCCTCCCTTCCACCCTCACTGCATAAGAACCAATAGTTCTACTTCTTGGACTCTTATTTTGTTTTGATCTTCTTATCTGGACTGCAGAAACACTTTCTTCTCACCACTCTTTCTCGTGTATATAATATTCCAACTTGTGTGAGCTATGAAACATTGTGTCCATTTGTTTGGACCATCTCACCTCTTCATTAACAAAAATCTCGTTTTTTTTCTTTATTCAAATATTATCGAGAAGCCTTTTCAATTTAATGAAAATGATTTTCATTAATCATTCACATGTATGGATCGATTTCATTTAACTTAATTTCATGTCTCTACAAATATTGCATAAATCAAATTATGTGGAGGTGCTTCCTTCAAACCATTTACATATGACCATAGGATCAGGACCACAAGATTATTAATCTAAGCACAGCCTCTTATTTCTCCCTTTGTTTCTTTGTTCTATACGACCACAGGTGGTGACCAGGCACTAAGCCAAGCGAGTGCTTGATCACTTATCAAAATCAACGATCAGGGATTAATCGCACGATGAGATGGATGATTGTCGTTACTTTGGGATTTCATCCTTCGCGACTTCCAAACTTTTCAACCTTCCAAATCTCTCGAATCATATTTTGACGAAGTAGATTGGATGATTGATATTCTTTCTTCCTTTAGTCAAAAGATCTTGTCTTGTCCATAGGTTTTGAACAAATCGACGACCATGAGTTACTCTACAGGTGTGTGAATGGTTCTCGTTTACTTCGAGATTTCAGAACATCGGGTATTCGTGGCTCCTAGACTCTAGAGTAGTAATTACTCTTAAGCAATTACCTACCGAAGTAGTGATTAAAACCTCCACTTACACTATCCTTCTACTATGCTTGATTATCAGTTGAGAACACTCCCAAATTATATCAACAATTAGCATTAACTTCGACCTTCGGTGCTTCAAGCAATTACTAGTGCTAGAAATCAGTTTCCCCCAAAGCACATACTCCCGAAATGTTGTAACTTGTTGATGTCACTGCTGACTTGGAACTGGTTGAGTGGCTGCCATGTGCCACTTAGATTCGTGACTACATGTACCTAAAATGCCAATTTCATCTTGACACTTGTCCTTATCTGATTGTGCCACATGTCCTTGATGACATGGTCTACTGATGTGGATCTCTTGATGTGTGTGTTGCATGTCTTCACTTCGTGACTTCGGAACTTCAGCCTTTGGGTGAATTTGTATGTTCTCAACAAATTCTCTCTGAAGTGGTCTTCGTCAGAGTTGACCATGATCCTGATCCAATGGTCATCGTGTATTCTCCAGATATGATGGTCCTTATTTATGGATTATGCTATCCTTCCACTCAACTTGATCCAATGGTCGAGAATGCTCCCAGTGTAGATCAATGATTAGGGATGATTACAGGGTCCCAACTAGCATGACGTTTAAAACTATCATCGCTCTCTGCAATGGAAACTACTTGTTGTTAGTGGAACTGATGCCAACCATAGATCTATTAGCGAGTGATGATCAATGGTTTAGACTAATTACGAGATTGGAATTAATGTGTTGTTTAATCATCACTTCACGCTCCACAAATTGAAGTTGTGCGATTGTTGGTGGATCAACCACAGTCGTGGATATTTGAATCGATGAGATCTAATGGTCTAGAATAATTGCGGGATTTGAATTAACGTGTTGTTTAATTCTCCCTTCGCGCTCCACAATCAATCATTTCCCTTAATCTGGCACTTGTGTATCCTATAGTCACGACTTGATCTGATCATTGACCAGTCCTCCAATGATCCTTATCTTGTAACTCCCAGATATGACGGCCCTGGTTTGTCCAGAAATATACATTAGTCGAGACATGATTCTTCCTCGATTCTTTTGTAGTTTTACTGTGGGGATTTCAATCCTCATTGTATTTCTGCAATGTGCTTTCCTTCTGAGATTCATCTGCATCATCTCTTCATACCAAATCATCATCATAACGTAATTACATCGACTGTTGACATCAATGACAATACATCAAAGAAAATATGTCCAACAGAGGGTATATCAAATATTTCTCTTTTTGTTGATAAGTAATTAGATACATCACAAGTCAATAGGAAGGGAGAGGGGTTAATTGGACCCAAAAGAACCAGTCAGAACCACCAATCTAAACAGAAGAGAATCTTATTTGGGGATCTGACCGGTTGGTCTCTCTAATGTTGATTAGGTCATTTTTGGCCATCAACATTTTTTGCACTAGAAGGAGGTACACCGACGAGTGTGCATAATAATGTGATTCTTGTTTGAGCTATTTTTTTAATTCTTTCATTTTTTTATGGCTCCTAAACTTCCCATTTGGATTTGTATATCTGGTAAAGCATCTTGCAACACTCTAACAAAGGTAATTAAGAACTTGTCAAAGGTAAAGTTCAATGGTGAGTCTAATTCTTTTACATTTCATCATGTTCTTCAATTTATTTTGAATTATAAAATTTTTGATATTGATGATCGTGTTATGTGCAAGATTTTCACTCTCACCTTAACAGGCCAAGACAAAGGCTGTTGTAGATCGTTACTATTTTCTTATGTAGGTAGCTGGGATGAGTTCACTCGAATGTTGCTACATAGATTTCAAGATTATGATTGTGATCAGGTTTTCCTCAAACTTGAGAACTTGCAAAGAATTGAAAGTGATTCCTATGACAATTTTCTTCTTAGATTCAAATTGATTTTCTTTAAATTTCAAGCTAATGATTTACCTTCTATGCATGAATTAATATGATGGTTTAAACACATTCTTTCACTTCGTTGTATTGACCATAGTGAACCAGAAAAATTAGTTTTTCTTAGTGTATTTTCTACTATTGATGAACCTGTTACTTCTTATGACATAATTGAACCTGTTATAACAACCAATTCTTAAATTATTAAGGAACAATTTCAGGAAAACAAAAATTCATCTAGTGAAATCACAATTCATTCTAAAAATGTTTCAAATTCCAACATAATTGTTGTTTGCCATAATGATGACAATTGTTTCATTAGGAGTAATTTAACTGGTATTTATGATATCATTATTAGTAATTCTCAACCTTACATTTCACAACATATTGATAATCATTTTCAAGAAGCGAAATCTTTATCGAACCAAATTAATCCCTTAACTAAAAGTGATATTTATGCTGAAGAAAATGATAGAGAAATGATATTAGAAACTCAAGAACAATTTTTTAACGATAATGATCATTCTGAGAACAAAGAGACATTTAGTTTTATCTGTTCCAATAGTCATTTTTCATTATACCCTGATATTTTTGCTGACATAAATTTGTTTGATCATCATTTAAGAGTTTCTCTTCATTTAAGTGACATTTTACAAAACAAAAGAATTGTCATAATTCAAATAGATTTTGTATCTTTTGATCATGATTATCAGAATAATGAGTCATTAAATGATCAATTTTTCGATAATTTTCATACATGTTCATCATCTTATGTTTTTGGTTCTGATCTAAAGGAGAATATTCAAGGTAGTGAATGGGAAATCATTTATGATAGTGATCTAGAGGTTGAGAATAGTAAGGCACTTCACCCCCAGGTGATGATTATATCAGGTCCTTGTATTGTCAATCCTCATGATCAATCCAAATTCCAAGATGTAGGATATCCTTTTACTGATCATATTTCAATTGATTCTCATCCTGAGTCTTCGCATAATAATTTCAATTTTAAAGAGATAAATTTTGTGTATGTATTTGATTCTTATGATATAACTCAAGTTCCTAATTCTTTTCATAATCTTGAATTTTCAACACAAGTAGATGCCAGTTCTAATATTGATTACACTATAGTGACTGATACTCATGTAAAAGGAATTCTTGGAAATGATTCCCAGTTGTCTTGTAATAACAGTGTAAATTAAAACACATTATTTGAAAATGGCTTCCTTCCTCCCTCTCCTTTTAATCTTCTTCAATTCATAACTGATTCCCATGGTTATTTCTATGATCCAATAGATATATGGTTGGAGAATTGTTTGAAGGAGAGTTCTCTTATAAATAAAATATCATGTTTCGTTTTATTAGGTACTAATCTATATAATAAATGTCAATTTTCTTTTAGATTAGTTATAATTTTATTTTTATCTTTATTACTAATTTTTTATGTGTAAATATGTACAGGTATCAAATAACTTGAATGGATCCATTGTAAATATGACTATACTTAGTCACGTTTCTCTTCTAAAATTAGAATAGGAGTAGGACTAGTTTACCTTAGGTTTGCTCTATTTTAATTTCAATAAATTGATGATCTTAAGTGAATATGAACTTAATTAAATCTGCAAATTCTTCATTCTTTTATATGTATCATAATAAGAAGTTACTTCTTTATGGTAATTTTCATATGCTTATGTTCATCCTTGACTTTTTTCTTTATGATTTCAATTTCAGTCTTGTTTTAGTGTTTGTTGATCCTGGAAAATCTAGCACCCCTGCTTACTTGGAATTCACTCTCTTTGTTCCACCTAAAAAAAAAGTTAGGAAAAGAAGAAATGATGCAGATCGAATTACTGTGATACCATTGTTTCCACCAACTTGTAATTAATCATTAATTATGATCACCATGTTATGGCATGGGAACAATGTAAATGTATTATATAGATTACCAATGACTGAATGTAGGGGTAAAGCCTTGAAGTATTGGCCATGATATCACTAGAGGAAAGAATGGGAAAACTATAAGAGAGGGTTCATTATGTCAAATGACCCCAAATTACCCCTTGTTGGGAATAACAAACCCCCTCCGCATTCCAAGGAGAGGAATCTGTTAATGAAGGAAGGAATGGTGGTTGAATGATCAACCACCCCCATGAATGGAGGCATGGTATGGCTAAAGAGACAAGAGGATGTCATCTTGAAATACCACAGAGTCCTACAAACCCAGGCTGACCCGAGTTTCCTTTTAGTAGAAGGAACCAGATAGGTCAAGAACCATCCTGGGAAGGGCATGAGAGGGGGGATTCATGCATAGACAATAGAGGGGAGGGTGTGAGGCTTTGTAGAGAGAAGGAGAGACACCAGACAAGGGCACATGCAAAGAGGGGAATGCATGACTCATATATGTAGAAGAAAAGAGAAAGGATGTGAGTTTGATGATGAGGAAGCATCTAATAAACCTCACAGGTTTTCTGTGAAAAAGAGAGGATCCCTGAGAAATGCCATAAATTCCCCCGGTGATATCATGACTTGGCATGGGGGTGGCTAGAGTGCTACGAATAAATTCCTCTGACCCTATGGTTAGGTGGAAAGGAAAACACCCACAGTCATTTAGTTAGCTACAACCTGTAATAGATAAGTATTCTCATATCCTGTGTAATTGAACTGTAACTGTAAATTAAAGTTGGATATCCTGTGAATGTTTTAGGGATGTGCATGTTTTCTTGATGATTATACTATGTCCCTTTATCTTTGCTTGATTGTGTATTTAAGAAAGTAAGGAACTATATGGTTTGTACATGTAAATAATCGATCCCTATAGTGGCTCAAGTTTAATTAAAGAAACTGTAAGTTCGTGGACCTTGGGCACAGATTCCTGTATGCATGTCGACACTCCCAACTATTGTGAGTATCTTGGGAGAAGGACTCTATTAAGCTTAGGAGAAAGAGCGCAAAGCACACATCAATGCCTAAGTCTTTTAGAACAAATGAAGCTTAGGAAGGATAGTGAGATTAAGTCTCAAAAAGGGAAGATCCTTTCATTTGGAAGATGAGCGGACAAGATCCATTTGGGAGGATCCAAGGTCTGTCATGACCATTGGATTTGGAGAAGGAGTGTAGGCGTTAACTCCTCAACTCTTTCAGCCTTTGTGAGTTCAACGAATTTTGGTATTCTTCGTAAGGGATACGGATCCTCCAAAGTCGTGGAGCCTGAAGTTAATATGGGTCATAGATCTAAGGATGCCTAGGAACTATTCCAACCCTCGGATCTATGATGCAATCAGCCCGACATTGACCTCTTTGAGAGGACAGGAGTGTTGTAATGTCAAAACCCTTGAATTTCGGAGTCGTGAAGCTAATTTGGACCATTGAGAATAGAGGGACGTCTTTCCATAGATCAACGGATATCCGAAAGTTTGAGTATTTGATGGTATCATTGTGTAGACATAAGGACGCGGGAGTTTCCCCGAAGATTTTATAATGGAAGTAAATCTTGGTCGTGAACGATAAGTTCACGTGGCAATAGATCGGGCGTGGTTCGAAGATTCAGAACTCTGGAGAGGAAGCTGAAATATATATGTTGAACCCACGAATGTCGAAGTTACAAAGTGATGTAGAATATCGATCCTCGGATCCTTCAGGATCCCTCTCAATCGTCGATCTAAGGACTCTATTGAGAATACCTCTTAACTTCCCAACCAGACAGGATGCACTATGGAGTGATGCGTGGCCCCCTCTTGTCCCCTATCAAATTTCATTTGTTGGACTTGAGTCATTGGATGAATGTCCACATGGCAGGAGATCCGTTAGTCCAGAGACTTGGTACTCTGGAGGAACTTGGCCAAGAGTGTTCAAGTTGTGAATACTCCCGAAGTCATGAATGGTGAAGTAAATCTCAACCGTTGACATGTATAGGGCACGTGGCACTAGATTTGATAGTTTGCATACTTGGCTCTCTGGGGGATTCATGATGTGATGAGTTGATAAGCTCCAAATCCCGGAGTTGCAAATCAATGAGAGCCATATATCTATGGATCTACGTAGACAGATCTCGACTATGAGACCTGAAGGACTTTGGAATATTGTATGTCTAGAGTTGACGTGACTCACTAATGTCATCTAGGGTGACATGGACCCCCAACTAAGGTTCCACCTATCACTGGGATATGGACATTTTGTAGAACTTTTATTCCTATTCGAGCATGACACATGTCACCCCCTAATGAGGACACATGACACCCCTGTCCCTCGTCACATGTATGCTTTTGGTTCATGCCCTCCTGGCCAATGTGGTTGGTGATGCAATCGGGACTCTGGGAGTCTGAGACTTCAGGAGTTCAAAATATTTGGGGTGTAGTATAGTAGAGGGACGTTCGACGTTGATCGCCGATTGTCGAATGCTGAAAAAGGGACATTCAACGTTGATCATCAAAAATCAAACATTCAACCTCAATGTCGAATGTCGAATGCCAACGTTCAACGTAGAATGTCGAACGTCGATCATCGAATGGCCAAGGTCACGTGGAGATATTTTGGGACTTCAGGGACTATGTGTGCAGTAAGAAAAGGGGTGTTCAACATCGAATGCCAAAGACCCCAACTAATAATGCCTGGATAACTTCAAGAGGTCGTATCTTGCAAACCATAGGTTGGATTAGAGCCGAGAACAATCGTTAGAAAGCTATCGACGAGTAGAAGAGGATGAAGACCTCGAAGAGATGATTTGAGATGATTTGAACAAGAAAAAATTTGATGCCCCATCCCTAGAAAGGGTATTTAGGGGTCAAGTGTGTTACAAATTGGTATCATAGCATGGAAACAACACTTGGCCTGCTTGGGCTCACGATCAATTTGAATATAAATATTATTAGAGGAAATTAATGGGTAACACCTTATTTTACCCATTCCTAAGAGGCTTAGTAAACCTCTACTAAAACGAGGAATGAAACTTGATACTGTTGATAGATGTTTTGGAAATCTGTACTATATGTTTCTAATGTTTCCAAATAAGGAAGTTGTCTTCACTATGCAATCATACGTGTTGTTGTACAGATATAAGACTGTGTTACCAAGGCTAAGATGAGCTTGTTGAGAATATTACTACCAAACAAAAATCATTTGCATAATTTCCTCAAGTAGAAGGATGCTAATTTAAAATTCAGTCAGGATTTTACCCAACGAGATGAATCATGCTAGTCCATAGTAGAGGAATCCTATCATTTCTTTAAAGAAATGATAGCCAATCCTACAGGAGTGGGATTATGATGATGGACACTAATAGCAAGACTTGGATGTGAATGGATTGAAATGATCCGTAGCAGTAATAATTACAGCTTTAATGAAGGATTAAACCCTATATATGTGTATGATCCCTCATGATCAGAGGATTGATGGAAGTGGTCAGGTCAATTTACTTGACCTATAATGAATGAAAAGTGTTGTTGGAATAACCCAGTAAGCAAGTAAAAAGGAACCCTGTAGATTGAGAAAAACCTTCATGAAGGTAGGAGAGAAGTGAAAAGAGCTAGTTGAAAAGATCATGGCTATTCTAGGGTAGTGTGTATCCATATTAACGCAAGGATGTGTCTATGCGAGAGGAATGGTTCTAGTAACCATTCTCTGAAAAGGGAAATCATGTGCAACTCTCGGGTTTCGAAGGGAACTAAGAAACAAAATTTTGTTTCTGGGTACAAGAATTGTTCGGCATGGTTTTTCTAATCAATATTATAAACGGAGTTGTAGAAATATAGAGTGATTGAGTGAGAAATCACATCATCCTCCCTTGCTTGGTGGATAGGAAACTAATCTGCTAGAATTCATGTGGGAGGAGGAGAGTGACCTTTGTCCCTAAATATTGTTGAACAAAAGGAAGAATTATAAGTGTAATGGATAAGACTGATTAGGATCTAAAGATACTCTGGAATTACGAACTAGAATACTTAGTAAATAACATACTTCGAAATTGTATTTGGGCTTTAAGGGAATAGTCAAAATGATATTAGACATTAAAATTTATTATAAATAAGGTAAAATGGTTGATTAAATATTGCTCCTGAATGTGGTAAAGGAAGTGTTGGGGTACTTATAGATGCCCAATGGGTCAGATTTACGTCCAATGGTGGATGGTAGCCATATAGATATAGTTGGACCCTAGTGAGGGGAATATAGAAAACAATTTCCTCAATTGGAAGGTATGTTGATCAAGATCAGTTGGAAGCTAGATTGGTTGTTTTGTTACCTTGGACATGTCTATAATTTCCCACACTATATTTATGAGTGGGAAATGTTTTCATGGAAGTTGAGGCAAGAGTGTTTTCTTGCTAGTTGTTATCATGTAGAAAGGGAAACATAGTTATGATTACGTTCGTTAAACTTCCAGGTGGATGTCATGTGAATGACTGCAAGTTCCCAACTGAGAGGGAAGATCATTGTTGAGTATCTCTATGGAAATTTTAATGAGAATGGCAGTAATATCCTTGGGAGAAGGATCTGGAAGTTTGATATGTCCATGAAGGACACGGAAAGGGGTGCAAGCAATGAGCTTGCATGATGAATGTTTAGCTATGTCTGTATATGCTTGAGTGCATGAATTTGATGCAATGTGAGGTTGCTTGACATAAAGAATGATATTAATACCAATTAGGTATGAATGATATTAAAAGTGCAAGTGATGCACGTGTACGATGTATGAATATATGCATACAAAAGGAACAATATGACTATCGTGATGCATGGAATGTGAGGTAAGAATTTCACTTGCCAAAGTTTAATGAATACCATGGATACATGGTTGACTCGATTCTGAAGAGTCATGAAATTTCTATTTTGAATGATGGTTTGATGGGAATGTGTTCCATTCCCTCATGAAAGACTAATATAAATAAATGAAAGAGTAAAAGAGCAAGGATACTCTGTTGTCATGACAAAAGGAAACATGATTAAGCCTTTGAGGGTTGCATGAGAAAAAATGTGAACCATTTTAAGTTAAATGATTTATGATTGTGCATGTGGTTAAGTGCATCATGGATGTAAATTAAAAAAACAAGGAATATGTGTGGACAAATAATGTGGATGCATAACATAGATGCATGTTTATATTCCTTATGGAATATTTGATAAACAATTGAACTAACTCAAGGTTGAGGCTATCACAAATAGTGAAGGATATGCAATAAGGAAGTTAGATGTTGAAGGAGTTCCCTATGAAGGAACTATGTAAGGACTCTGTCAGGAGAACAGAGTCACAACCTTAATGATTGATGGAAATTGACCAATGGGTTGCAAGCCTATATATATGTGTGTGTGTGTGTGTGTGTGTGTGTGAATTATTTATTTCCTTTTACAACAAAATGTATGAATGGAAGACTAATGAATGAATGTTGACCATTCTGATAACTGAATGGTAATGTACAGAATGCACAGGTTCATATTTCATTGTAAAAAAAATTGATCGTAAAGCATGTTGATGTATCCAAAAAGGTTAGGGTGAGGATTAACCAAAGTTGCTCAAGGAAAAGAGCAGGAAAATCCCAACAGGGAGTAATTGCAAAATAAAAGGCAGTGAGGCCTTAGAAATAACTCATTTGGGATGAAAATCCCAAGTGGTGTAGAAGAAGTTGGGAAAATGGAAGAATCCCTTAACTCCTTTCTTGTTGTCTAATGCGTTCTCTCGGATAAGAAAAAATTGGAAAGATGATTGAAAATATTTTATTGAATAGAAATCTACAATACTTGCATTTTATTTTACATAATGACTAACATATTTATGATGTATATCATGTGTAGAATGGAATTGGAACTTTTGAGAAAGATAGTTGCCAATGATGAACAAACTCAAGAAAATGATAACTATGACAAGGTTGTTGTTAAAAGATTGTTGAAGGGACTTTAAAAATCCCCACAAAGAACCATTGATGAGGTAATATCAGAGAGGGCGCTAGTATCCAGAGCAGGTATAAGAATGTTTATACCTATGTGGCATGAGGTATGAAGGGATTTGGTAAGAATCCCTTTTGAAAATATTTCATTATCTTAATGATATGCACATAATTTGGAAGTGGTTTTTGTATGCCATTGATACCCAAGTAGGGTATGATTCAATAAAAAGAACCTAAATAATAGAGAGAGGAAGTCAATGCCAGCCAAAGATGAGTTATAATCCTTGTAAGAAAATGCAGGAGTAAAGAGTACCATGGGTACAATGACCAATCTAGGGAGATGGGGAATAAAGATGCTCATAGTTAGCACATTGTATCGAATACATTGAGGAAATGTGTGATTGCATAAGAGGGTAGGTAATGGAATACCCATTAAGGAAGGAAGACCTTCCAATACTCTACCTGAATGGTAGAGGTGTTAAGGAAAAGGAGAAAATTGAGTGGCCATGAGTACTTGAACCTTGGTTACTACTGAAGTAAAGAATGCTTGGGTGCACTCAAGAGAAACTTTTTGTTTCATATGTGTTGATCGAGGATCATGATCTTCTTGTAGTCAGAAGCATAGTCCTGTTGCAACGATGAACGAAAATGAATAAGCCCTATGGTGAAGAGGTTGGTTAAGCTCCAACACACCATGGCAAGGTTCTTGTCATAAAGTGTGGAAAATTGAAATAAATGCAAGGGTGCATTGGGTGTGGATGTGGCCATGAATATTGGCACATTGATTAAAGACAATTGATATTTGAATTGCATTTGGAAAATTTAGTATGTTGAAATGATGCATATGTAAATAATGATATTTGTTTTTTCTTTGTATCCTTGAGTAGATGAAAATAACTTGGAATGTTAGTATGCATAGTTTTGAAAATATAAAGTGCATGAAAACTAACAATTTGTTTGGCTGAGGAATGTTGAAGTTGCAAGAAGAAAAGGGTCTTGGATATGGAAGTGTTATAAGCCCATAAGGAAGACCAATTGCCTATTGAACCAAACTCTGAAGAATGGTATTTCCTTCTTGAAGAAATGAATTTGATTGTTAGTATGCACAATTCTAAAATTGTTTGTGAGACACTACAAGTGTGAAATGAAAATATAGTGTGCATGAAAACTAACAATTTGTTTGGCTGAAGAATGTTGAAGTTGCAGGAATAAAGGTTCTTGGATATGGCAGTGTTGTAAGCCATAAGGAATACGAATTTCATGTTGAGCCATACAGCTATGGGAAGAAAAATCTCATACTTATGAATCTACTTCCTGGGTGGAACATATCTGAAAAAAAAAATGTGGAATTTGGAAATCTGTGGGTGACAGATTTGCAAGAAAATTCTGAATTTGAAATTGATGATAATATCTCATAATTTCTTTATATCTGTGATATAGGTGAGATGAAAAATATATGTATCAGGAGAACAAGTGAATGTTGTCAAGATGAAAAGCATGAAAGAGGCTACTAATTGATATAGGAGAACATTGTTGTAAGCCTTAATCACCTAGAATATGTTGTGTTGTGGAAACACAAGCCAGAGGGATGCCACGGCAGAGCAATTCTAAGGGACGCCTCAACTATAAGGCTCAATGAAGTCTCTGAAATTCCTCTTGTGCGAGAAATCCTTAGCAAGGAAAGAAGGATCGCCTGAGGAAATGTATAGCAGAGAGGGGATGCATGAGCGTGGCCCTAGAGGGTGAGTGACTGCAAGGAAGATGAGACTTTGATAATTCTTATAAACTATTGATAGGGATCATGCACATAATGGGTATGTCTAGGAAAAACAATGAGCCAATAAAACAAGACAACCATGTGGATACGAATCCACGAACTACACAGATGAGTATTGTGATAAGTTATGAAATGTTTTTGAATTTTATGCAACAGTGAAATGTTTATGCATGAATTATGTGATTAACATGCTTGTTGTCCAAGATGATTGAGACAAGTGACGAGGACCAAAAGTCCGAAAAAGACCTAACCAAGAAACAGGGTCAACTCTTTTGAAGCAGATAAATGAGAAAGGCATGACAGGTGTTACTAAGAAAGAACACCGAGGATGATGTTCCTTTCTAGGGAGGGGGGGGGGGATTGTAATACCCATTTTCCCCCCATCTTGTAATTAATCATTAATTATGATCACCATGCTATGGCATGGGAACAATGTAAATGTATTATTTAGATTGCTAATGACTAACTGTGGGGGTAAATACTTGAAGTATTGGCCATGATATCACTAGAGGAAATAATGGGAAAACTATAAGAGAGGGTTCATTATGTCAAATGACCCCAAATTCCCCTTTGTTGGGAATAAAAAACGCCCTTTGGATTCCAATGAGAGGAATCGGTTAGCAAAGGAAGGAATGGTGGTTGAATGATCAACCACCCCGATGAATGGATGAGAAGACAAGAGGGTGTTAGCCCGAAGTACCACAAATTCCTATAGACCCACTATGACCTGAGTTTCCTTCTGACAAAAGGAACCAGATAGGTCAAGAACCATCCTGGGAAGGGAATGAGAGGGAGGATTCACACACAGACAATGGAGGGGATGGAATGAGGCTCTGTAGAGAGCATGAGAGACACCATACAAGTGTGCATGCACATGGGGGAACATGTGACCCAGATATGCAGAAGAAAAGAGAAAGGTTGTAAGTTTGATGTTGAGGAAGCATTTGATAAACCTCACAGGTTTGTTGTGAAAAAGAGAGGATCTCTAAGAAAAAAATAAATTTCCCTGGTGATATCATGTCTTGGAATAGGGGTGCCCATAGTGCTAAGAATGAATGCCTCTGAGCCTATGGTTGGGTGGAAATGAAAACACCCACGACCAGTTAGTTGGATGCAACCTGTAATAGATAAGTGTTCTCATATCCCATGTAATTGAACTGTAACTATAAATTAAAGTTGGATATCCTGTGAATGTTTCAGGGATGTGCATATTTTCTTGATGATTAGATGGTGTCCTTTTATCTTTGCTTGATTGTGTATGTAATTAAGTAAGAAACTATATGGTTTTTACATGTAAATACACGATCCCTATAGTGGCTCAAGCTTAAGAAAAGGAACTGTGAGTTCATCGACCTTGGGCATAGATTCTCATATGCATTTCGACACTCCCAATTATTGTGAGTCTCCTGGGAAAAGGAGTATTTTAATCTTACGAGAAAGAGCACAAAGCGTGCAATAGTGCCTAAGTCTTTCAGAACCGACGAAGCTCAGGAAGGATAGAAAGATTAAGTATAAAAAAGGGAAGATCCTTTAATTTGGAAGATGAGTGGATGAGATCCGTTCGGGAGGATCCAAGGTCTGTCATGACTGTTGGATTTGGAGAAGGAGTGCAGGAGTTTTCTCCTCGACTCCTTCAGCCTTTGCGAGTTTGACGAATTTTGGTATTCATCGTAAGGGAGAGGGATCCTCCAAAGTCCCAGAGCCTGAAGTTCAAGTGGTTTGTATATCTAAGGATGCCTGGGAACTATTCCAACTATCGGATCTACGATGCAATTAGCCTGACATTGACCACTTCGGAAGGATAGGGGTGTTGTAACATAAAAACCCTCGAATTCCAGAGTCGAAGTTAATCTAGATTGTTGAGAATAGAGGGACGCATGTCCACAGATCAACGAATATCCAGAAGTTCAGGTATTCAATGGTATCATTGTGTAGACATAAAGATGAGTGAGTTTCCCTAAAGCTCTATTAACCGGAGTAAATCCTGGTCATGAACGCTAGGTTCATGTGGCGATAGATTGGGTCTGGTTTGGAGATTCAAAACTCTGGAGAGGACGCTTGAAGATATATGTTGAACCCCCAATACTGAAGTTACAAAGTGATGTAGACCGTTGATTCTTGGATCCTTCGAGATCTCTCTCAACCATCGATCTAAGGACTCCACTGAGAATCCCTTTTAATTTTCTAACTAGTCGGGATGCGTCGTACAGTGATGCATGGCCCCCTCTTGTCCCTTGTCAAATGTCATTAGTTGGACTCGAGTCGTTGGATGAGATGGCACAT
This sequence comes from Picea engelmannii, assembly GCA_009831015.1. Lineage (NCBI taxonomy): Eukaryota > Viridiplantae > Streptophyta > Pinopsida > Pinales > Pinaceae > Picea > Picea engelmannii. The sequence goes on from ML784609.1 coordinate 102,409, forward strand.
GGTAGGAGATCCGTTAATCAGAGACTTGGTACTCCATAGGAACTTTGCCAAAAGTATTCAAGGTGTGAATACTCCCGAAGTCACGAATAACGAAGTAAATCTCAACCATTTGTAGGTAGAGGGCATGTGGTGCTAGATTCGATAGTCCGAAGACTTAGCTCTCTGGGGGATTTGCAATGTGATGAGTTGATAAGGTCTGAAGACTGGGGTTGTAAAGCAATGAGAGCCATGGATATATGGATCTACATGGATAGATCTCAACCATGAGATCTGAAAGACTTTGGAAGACTGTTTGTCTAGAGTTGACATGGCTCACTGACATCATCCAGGGTGACGTGGACCCGCAACTAAGGTGCCACGTGTCACCGGGATATAAACGTTTTGCAGACCTCTTATGTCTATTAGAGAATGACACGTGTCACCCCCTAGTGAGGACACGTGACACCCCAAGTCCTCGCCATGTGTCTGCCTATGGTTCATGCACGCCTGGCCAACGTGGTTGGTGATGTGATCGAGACTCCGGGAGTCTGGGACTTTGGGAGTTCGGAAGATTTGGGGTGTAGTATAATAGAGGGATATTCAACGTCGATCATCAGTTATCAAATGTTGAAAAATGGACGTTCAAATTCGATCACCAAATGTCAAACGTTCAACCTCAACGTCAAATGCCAAACATCGATGTTCAACATAGAACGTTGAATGACCAAGCCCACGTGGAGAGATTTTGGGACTTCAGGGAGTATGTGTGTAGTAAGAAAATGGGCATTCAATGTCGAACGCCGAAGACCCCAACTAATAACACTTGGATAACCTTGAAAGGTCGTATCTTGCAAACCAGAGGTTGGATAAGAGCCGATAGTAGTCGTTAGAAAGCTATGGATGAGTAGAAAGGATGAAGACCTTGGAGATATGATTTGAGATGATTTGAACGAGCAAAAATTTGATGCCCCATCCCTAGAAAGGGTATTTAGGGGTCGAGTGTGTTATAATTACAAATAAGCTAAATCAGGGAGTCTCTCAACTTTTATGTTTCTTTTAAATAATCTGATTTAACTTCATTCCTTTTAATCATTGTTGTAGCTGAGATTTTTGAATTTTTGGTTTGAAAAAAAAAAGTCCAATCAACTTCATCTTTGCAAGACATAATTTGTTAAGACCTCAACTTAAATCAGAAAAACATGATCACTTTTCTGTTGAGATATAGTTTCATAAGTTATCGTGTTGAAGTCCATTTTCAAAATTGGCTTTTTATTTATATTTTTCTTCAAATTTTATATTTTCTTTTTTTGTTTGCAATGATCAAATTTTTCTGATTTTATTTGTTTTGATTTTGATTGGATTTTATAATATGAGGGAATCATTCCTACGGAACATCATTTGCCTTACATGGGGAAAATGTTTCTCTATTCTTTTATAGGATTTCATTTATCTAAAGGTCATCCATACTGAGTTTTCACTTTTCTTGTACATTAACCATCACCCATGGGGAACATTATGATATGTATCTAGTATTATAAGCTTATCTTTAGAAAGGAAAGAATTTCCGACATTCTTTACATTGAATCCCTCCCATCCCCTCCACAATTAAAGCCTCTACTTTGGTAGATGAAGAGAAATTAATGGGATCAAACTTAACTGGTATTGCATCCAGTCCTTTAAGTAAAAACCTCTTGTACCACCCCGCTCTCTTCACTCAACTGCTAAAAACAATTTTCCAAATATATTTATCAAAAGGGTAGTATTAGAGAGTTGAAATCACATACGTGTGGGAAATGTGTGTAAACTTGATGGGGTACTGAACAAACTCACTGGCAGCAAGTAAATGAACACATGGTACCAAAACAACTTTGTCGGGGTACTGAACAAACCTACTCGCAACGAAGCAATGTTAGGAAAAGAGATAAAAAATAGATGCATGCTAATTTTAATAACCTCATAGCTATTTTTATTGTGCAATACGAGAGATGTAATTTAAAGTTAATGAATATTCCCTATTTTTGGATTCATTGTCTTGGAATTAGCCATTCAAGTACTTTCATTTTTAAAATCTTATTTCGCTTTGTTTCTTTCTTATGTGGGATCCTAGAGAATGGTGTCGTGTGTGAGAAATTTTTGAAACAAACTCACTAGCAGCGGGTAAATGCACACATGGTACCAAGACAACTTCGTCAAGGTATTGAACAGGCCTGCTCGCAGCGAAACCATGTTAGGAAAAGAGGTAAAAAATAGATATATGTTAATTTTAATAACCTCATAACTATTTTTATTGTCCAATAGTAGAGATGTAATTTAAAGTTAATGAATATTCCCTATTTTTGGATTCATTGTCTTGGAATTAGCCATTCAAGTACTTTCATTTTTAAAATCTTATTTCCCTTTGTTTCTTTCTTATGTGGGATCCTACGGAATGGTGTCGTCTGTGAGAATTTTTTTAAAGCTTTCATTTCGATCTTTGATAAATTTAGTCCTATTATCTTAACTAGAGATAATTGCTTCGTCCCCCTGTATTGCCAATTGTTGTGGCCACAACAATCCCCTTAATTTTTCAAAATTAATGGGACCCTCCATTCAGATTTTTGCTGATATCGCCTTTAAAATGCTTTGCATTTTTTTATTTTGTGAAATCTTCAATTTGTTTGAATTCTCGTTTTGATGATTCCATTGAGTGAAGTTTGTCGTCAGCTTCCCAACGACTCAAATGTTGCTAAATTTGAACTTACAGTTTGGAAATTATGTTTCGTGCGTAATAATAATTAAAATATATTAATAATGGGTGAATTGGAAAGCACCCGAGTTTTCTCGGAAGTAATGACACTTCATCATAATTCCCAAAATCCAAAGAAAACACATAAAAGGCATCAAATAATATGAAGGGGAGTATGCAGTTTTTAAAGTTTTAAACATAATGGAGAGGGGGCCCACCCTCCACTCACATGGACTCCCGTCTCCCTCTCCCTCCTCCATGTAAGCCTACCTTAAAAATATAACAGCATTAATATATATATTTGATTTTGTTTTATTTTATTTTTTTAATTTATTTGTTTTTCATTATATTAAAATCAAAACTTTAACAAAATGGCCCAGCAGTATGAATTTTCCAGCGAACAATTAGTTTTGCAACCGAGATTTTGGAGGCTGATATCTTTAGTTATACTCGACGAAATTGAGCAAATAAGGGGTCGTTGGAAATCTAATATCGTGGAGAAAGATCTGGAAGTGGTTGCATGACCATACTGGTCATTAACCACTCCAGAAAATTAGCAGAAGTAATAGATACGCAAAAATGGATTTCTGAGTTTGTTTTGGAATGTTTTGGTGGGCCAGAAACTTCCTGTTGTTGCAAATCCATTCGAGTCTGCCATCTTTTGCCAAAGAAATCTCTACGGGAAGCAACGGAAACATAGATCCTCTTTTATTTAATTTATTAGTTTTGCTTTTAGTTAGAAGAATTTGTTTTGACAGATTGGTATTTTGGATTTTAATGTGAAAATTTGATTGGTCACAATTTTAATTCTGATTGTTTTGCAGGAGATTTGTCGAAGAGATCAAACCTAAAGGATTTGGAGTAATGAGAAGGGAACAACAAAAAGAAGAAAAAATATTTTTACAGCTCTCAAATCTGTATCTAAAACTGCCTTGTAACAATTCTCCTATTTGGGGATTTTATTCTGTAATTATAAATAATAGTTTGGAGAAAGAGTATGTGTTCCTCTTTTCTGCAATTGGGAGGCTCTGAACACTTTTGTAAAGGGAATTTCTCTGAGCACTTGGGAGGCTCTAAGCACTTTTGTAAAGGGAATTTTAGTTGTAGGTGAAGAGGAATACTCAGATCTGAGTGTTGGCGGTTTTCTTTCAAAGATTCAATCTTTGTATTTTATGGCAGAGCTTGCACTATTGCAGCTGTTTTCTTTAGTGACAAAGTTCATGATTTTGGAAGGATTGTTGAGGAGATTTACTGAAAAAATAGATCAAGGAAATCAGGTTTATTGTTTGTATTCATATACTTTTATTTGTCAATACAAATGATCCTCATTTAATGACAGATCTATATTAATTATTCTATGTTTTTCACTTTTGTTTGATATGAGAATGATTGTCTTCAGGTTTATTGTTTGTATTCATATACTTTTATTTGTCAATACAAATGATACTCATTTAATGACAGATCTATATTAATTATTCTATGTTTTTCACTTTTGTTTGATATGAGAATGATTGTCTTCTAGATCAGCTATATGACCTTGTAGTGACATTGGTTTGTTATTGATTTTCCCATATGCTCTTGCATTAAAACAAATTTTTGAATAACTATTTACTTATAAATTTGTCACCTTAAATTGAGTTAGTCATTAAAATTATGATAAATACTTATGTATTTTAATGATCTATATTTCATTATTAGAGTATGTATGGCACTTATAATATCAGTTTTATAACTTCTTCAATAACTAGATATTCATCATAAAAATCATGATAAATCCTCATCATAATTAAATCCATGCACTTGCTATTTAGGAGCTATCTCCTAGGAACTAGGTTAGATTAGTTTCCTTTACTTTTTTGCAATGCACATAAATTTAGATTCATAGTTAGATTAATTAATTGCACTCTTAGAAGTCCCTTTACATAGGGAAAACTCTAGTGTGGCTTGGTTGAGCCCTTGTTTCAGCTTAAGGATTTCTTTTTGCAAGAGCTCTGTAAGAGGGTATATCTGAGATTTCTCTTTCTATTGATAAGGGCAAAAAATGACCATGTTAAACATCATAGGGATATCACCCGGTCAGGGTCGCAATTAGACTCTTATACATTGAAATGGTGATTCTGATTGGTTCTATGGGTCTCCAGTCACCATTGTCCTAAGACTAGGCTAATCTGATGTTAATCTAATCTGGACTATTTTATGTATATTCAAAGTTATATACATAACCTTCTATCCCCTAATGTATATTGTTACCTGCTTTTATCAATAGACAGAAGGAAAGTGATTACTCTCTTGCAACATACTTGCAAGAAACCAACCCTAAGGCTGACACAAGGGCTCAACTACGCCACAATGGATTTCTCTCTTGCGAAAGGAGACTTTATGGACTTAAATGAAAATGAAACTTTAATCTATCATGTAATTTAATAAAAAGGAAAACCTATCTTAATAAGGAGAAGGATAGCCTTACTCCTAATCAAGAGAAATAATATCTAATAAGAAGAGGGAATGATTGTAATTGTGATTGGGGTTAAGATGGACCTACAAATCATCAAAATAGTTCAAGGATTTATATGTTGTTCAAGAAAATACACAATGGAATAATTCTGATAAATAGTTATAAAAAAAACTCATGTATATACCCAAATACAATCATGTAAAATGAATTCATTGTGAGATTTATATTGAACAAATGAAATAGTTCATTTTAATCAAATATAAAGGGAAAGCAAGACAAGTTTGAAAATGATCAATAAATAGTTATTAATCACTACAAACTAATCTCCATGAATTCATAATCAATCTTGATTCAAATCATGTGCAACCCTGGAAAGATAATTTTAAACAAAGAATTCACCAACATAAAACAAATGAGATCAGAAGTAGTACTCATACATATCAATTGTCAATACACTAATGAAACATAATTCAAACCAAATTGAAAGTTGTCATACAAAGTCCTCTCCAGTTTCAGATATGGAACCCCCATTACACAAGAATAATCATAGTTTTATACATTATTTTCCACCTAGGTTGAATCCCTCTTGAGTCAGTCAAAACTTGCTCAAGAATCATCTATAGAATTCGGAACAGAATCAACTACAAAATTTGCAAAAATTATGGAAAGAACCTTCTCTCCCATGAGTTGGCATAACAACAAATCTAGTCTGCCTCCTTCGTGATAAGATTGATGTGTTTCCAATATGGGAAAATCCATGTCCCTCCGATCATTATTTCTCCAAAAATATTCAACTTTTGAAATAATCCTCTGGAGGTTAAGCTCAATAACTTCCAAAAGGAATTTTTTGAGAAGTTGATGCATATAAAAACTTAGGGCATACCGGAAGAAAACCGTTGGACTCCATAACACATTGATCCACACCATGAATAAACTTCTTACTCAATATTATTTAACCACCCACAAACATCATCGATTCCACACAACAAAAGATCAATGGATAATAACATATGGCATTGTTCTCCTAAGGTGGACCTTGTTGGAGAAAGTAGGTATAATGTTGTCATTGATGTCAACAAAATGGAAATATTAAAAGGGAGAGTGCATTGTAGATATCAGGATCGAAATCCCCACAGTAAAGCTCCAAAAGAACCAAGGAAGAATCGTGTATGTTGATGTAGTTTTCCGGACAATCCTGGACCATCAGATCACGTAAAAGCCAAAGCCTAATCATTAGATCAAGCATGCTTCGGGAATTCAGAGCTTCGCCACTTCAGAGATTATTGAAGACAAGGCAGAGGCATGAAATCCCCGAAGCCACGAAGTGTCGAAACCACAAAGGGTAAAACCCATAATCGCAAAATCCCTCCGACTGTTGATCTGGAATGAAAATATTGAAACTGTCAAATCACACTAAAAGGAAGAAGTTGGTCAACTTCATCATTGACCTACTCTGATGATAAGAAGCTTAGATAAACCAAGAAATCCCAAACTCTGAATCCCTAGAGTTAACATAAGTCGTCGATCAAGAAAAGGAAAAATCTACAATGATAGATCTATTCATCACTTTAGCAATGATCGAAGGATGGTATAAAAGTGAAAAAACTCTTGAAGTTGCAAAGTAATGAAACGTCAAAATCCTAGTCAGCAAGACCATGTCAACAATTGATGACATGTGGCTCAATCAAATAGTGACAAGTGCCAAGGTTGATGTGGCACATAAGGAGTGGAAAAATCGAAAATCAGGTTGATACGTGGCACACCCACCAAGGGTCCACATTATCATAGGTGACGTCAACACGTCACGTCAGTCCAAGACGATAGGTTTTTAAATTTTTTTAAAATGTGAGTGTGTTAGCCTCATCATGATAAGAGGAAGACAATTCAATAAATGTTTAGTACTAGTTAATTGTGGTTTTTGGAATGAATAAATGCAACATCTACATACCCATGCATATGTTGGGTTTTGTGGATGTGTGCTAACATATGTAATAATGGTTGGAACAAATGCAAATCTTAGATAAGTTTGAAAAGATAAACACCCCACTCATTGCTTCTCTAAAATGTAAGTGACTAAAACCCAAATATACCTCAAATATGCTCTATAAACCTTCTCCATAATTCCTTTATAAACATCTCTAATAGAAACATTAAGATCATGAAACACTAGATGGTTTTCAATATCCAGAAAAAATAAGAATGTAAAAAAGTTGTATTAACTTCTTCATATCAATAAGGTCAGTATTTGTTATTAGTGAAATTCTTAGACAACTAAACTCCAAAAAAAAAATAATACTTTTTATATAAAAGCTATAAAAACTAATCAATAAGGTTGGTATTTGTTATTAGTGAAATAATTAGACAACTAGAGTGCAAAAATAATAATACTTTTTATATAAAAAATATTAAAACTAAAATCAATCAAATAATAAAACTAGTCAATAAAGTTGGTATTTGTTATTAGTAAAATACTTAGACAACTAAAACTGTAAAAAAAAATACCTTTTATATAAAAGCTATAAAAACTAAAATCAATTAAATAATAAAACTAATGCAAAAAGATGAGAATGCAAAGAATTCGTGACAGTAGCTTATTATTAGTGAAATAATTAGACAACTAAACTGCAAAAAAGATAATAACTTTTATATAAAAGCTATAAAAACTAAAATCAATTAAGTAATAAAACTAATGCAAGAAGCTGAGAATGGAAAGAATGCGTGGCATAGCTTAGTAATATTTTGTTTATTAAATACAATTTTATATATCAAATTTTATATAATAAGAGAGTAAAGATTCTTATTTTGTTTATTAAATAAAATTTAATATATCAAATTAAAAATGAGAGGAACATCATCATTATTGTGTTCATTTAGGTTTCTGTGGTGAGAGATTTGTTTAGAATTTGTCAAAAGAACCACAGTGCTATTGATAGCTTGTGGTCGACTTTTAGGATCCACAACAGGATCCATCATCATTATTAACTAATTTTAAGTGAATATCATAGATACCAATTGCAAATTGACAATTAACCAGCCTAATGGTAACATCGTCTCTTTCACTGAAAATGTGGTAATAGAATATGAAGAAAGAAAAAGCATTTAATAAAATATTTATATAATAAGTTAATAACATATTCATATGAGTTGTTTTGACAAAACAAATGCATTAAAAACATTATATTTTTCCATAGGTGGAAGAGTGGATCTGATCTCATTTCAACCATGAAAATGTTAACCGACTATGTTGGATCGATGGTTGAAATGTAAACCGACTCTGTTAATCGGCTATGTTGGATCGATGGATCTGCGACTGAGCTTTCAACATCATATCGATACCAACGACAAGCTGCCGATCGTATCAACCGACTATGTTGGATCGATAGTTGAAATGTTAACGGAGTATGTTAATCGACATTTTTCAATCGATCAATCCGCGATTGACATTGCAGCATCATATTCATACCAACGACAAGCTGCCGATCGCATCAACTCGAAAACTTTGAGCCCTTCCACGTTACAAACTTTACTGTTCAACTTTATTAGTCATATCATCAATTTCTCCTCTTCACGGCACTGCTGTTAAGCACAGGGAGGCGAAGCGAGCGCATTCCTCACGGCATCGCAACATCATGTTCGGTCGCATCAATTCGAAAACTTTGGACCCAAAGCCACCGTCTGCGTCGCATCAATTCGAAAACTTTGGACCCAAACCCACCGTCTGCGTTATAAACTATACTGTTTAACTTTATTAGGCATCATAATTTATCCTCCTCACGGCACCGCTGTTAAGCAAAGGGAAGCGAGCTCATTCCAGACGGAATCGCAGTTATAAATAATAAACAAGCTCTACTTCATTCAATCACTCCGCCTTTACATAATCCAATCTAGTTTACACCGAATTCTTTACTCATTCTGCTATTTATATATCTGAATTTGTTGATTGATAGGTTCAGGTTTTCAAATTAGTATTACTATGTCTGGAGAAGTAGCAACCTCTCCGGCTGCACCGGCTGAAGAAGTAGCAACCTCTCCGGCTGCCCCGCAGTCCCAGGAACGTGGTCTGTTCACTTTGTACGGTCTCTTCGACAAGAAGAAAGAAGAGCCAGAGGAAAGCCAGGACCAGCCTGCTGCCAACGCCGAAACTCCGACTTCTGAGCATCATCCAACCGATCCTCCTCGTGCTGCTACTGAAACTCAAGTAGAGGAGGGAAGGCATGGTGATGAGATCACACCCCACACCGACACTCAGACCGAAAGCGCTCATCTTTATCCAACGGATTCTCCAGATGCTGCTCCTGCAGTAGTCGAGGAGGATGAGGGCAGGAATCCTACTCGTCCTCGGTATGATGATGATGCTCCAGCAGTAGAGGAGGACAAGCATGATGATCAAATCGTGCCACCTGCTACCACCCAGGCAGACACTCAGACCAAGCTAGCTGATCTTTATATTACTGATCCTCCGCGTGCTCCTGCTGCAGCAGAGAACGGCCAGGCCCATGCTTACAGTGACGAGGGACAGCATATCACTGGGGAAGATGAGAAACAGCACACAAATGGGTCCAGCTCAAGCTCTGCATTTGTAAGTCTTTTTTACTAATTTCTTTATTGAAATAGATTGAAGTATCAACTTCTTCTTCGAGAAAAGATGGAAATTAAGTTGGATTATGCAGATAGCACATCCTACCCAAACTATAAATGTATTTCTCTACTCTCAACGCAGTAATATAGTTGTGATGATGAGATAGTTGTTTTTTATATTTCATCTTTTGGATCAAGCCAGTGTAACGTAGTAATATAGTTTTGAAGCCAGTGTAACGTAGTAATATAGTTTTGATGAGATAGTTATTTCGGATTTGTTTTTTATATTTCATCTTTCCTACCGAACCAGTGTAGTCCAAACCAATGTAATCCATCCTCAGAAAAAGTATTATGAGATGATGGATCACATATGCCATATCTCATAATACTTTTTCTAATCTCATATCTCATAAGACTTTTGACTTTTCCTGATGATGGACCACATTGATCTGAAGCTTCCATTATAAAAAAACTAATGCTATGAATCACAATAATGGTCTGTTGTCACTAAAAGTATTATGAGATGATGGACCTCATATCTCATGTACTTTTCTTGATGATGGACCACATGTACTTTTCTTGATGATGGACCACATTGATTTGGTCCAAAACTTCAAATATAAAAAACCAAAACCAATGCTATGAATTAGAAAGAACTATGTCATCACAGCAATGGTTCCAAAAATCTTAGAAAAAAATTAATATATATAGTTGTTATTCTTATAACAATGGTTGCAAAAATCTTAGAAAAAAATAATATATATAGTTGTTATTCTCAATGCCCTAATATAGTTGTGAATATATGTAATTACAGTCCAGTGAGGAAGAAAAAGACGACGAAAAGAAATTACAATCTAGCGATGTAGAAGAAGATGGCGAAGAGAAGAAGAAAGAAAATGTAAGCATCGGCGAAAAGCTCCCAGAAAAAAATCCCTATGCAAAGCTCCCAGAAAAAAATCCCTATGCAGAACCTGCAGTTGAAGAGAAGAAAGAACCTGCAAATGAAGAGAAGAAAGAAGAAAACGGGGGGTATAAAATGTATGAGAATCTTTCTCCACAACCTAATAAGAAGGAAAGCGTTGCTGAAGAAGAGAAAGGAGTGAGGAAGAAAAGAACTGTGAAGGACAAGATCAAGGAAAAGCTCGCCGGACACGTTCCAGATCAGAACGAGGGTGAAGGTGAAGAGGATAGGAAGGAGGGTCTGCTGGATAAAATCAAACATAAGATTCCTGGACACCATGCCAAGGAATGAGGAAGAGGAGGAAGTTCTGCGAGCACTAAAGTTAGTCTAAACAAGGCTTCTTTCATCTGTCCGGCTTGTGCTTAATGCTTCCTTCGTTTCTGGAGCACTAACGCCTTGACCGATAGTAGTTAGTATGCACTGTGTGATTTGATTAATAGCGTTTGCAGTGTAACAGGGAATAAAGAAGTGAATGTCATCAGATTCGCATGTGTAGTACAGTATCTGGCTCGCAGGAGATTTGCTTTGTCAGAACTAGTGGACAGTTTTTTGTTAAAATGTTTGTGGTAGTTAGGTCATATTGATCGCAGTGATTAAATTTTATTGTTGGATAAGGCTAGTCCATGCCATTTATATTGTAAAAATAATGTTAGTGCCTGTCATTTGTATTGTATATCAAATCCAATATAGGTTGAAATGAAAAGATTATTCTAAGTGGGTCGAAGTGAAATTATTATCAATTTACAGAGACTGGAGAGGTCCAGTATGTGTATCAGTTTGTTATACTTATATAAACGGGAATTTGAGGGTATCATTTGTTAAAATATTTGTAGTATTTAGTCCAGGTCGAAGTGAAATTATTATCCATGTACAGAGACCGGATATTATCCAGAGACTGGATAGGTCCAGTATGTATTAAATTTTTAAATGCAAATTTGATAGTATTATTTGTTAAAAGATTTTCGGTATATACTCCATATTGATGGGAATGTTTAAATTTTATTACTCGACCAGGCCTGTCCATGCCATTTGTATTGTAAAAATAAGGTTAGTGGATTTCATTTGTATTGCATATTGATTGCAGTGGCGAATCCAATATTTGTATTGCATATTGATTGCATTGGCGAATCCATTATCGGTTGAAATGAAAAGATTATTGGAAGTGCTCGAAGTGAGATTGGATCGGAGATGCACAGTTGTTATAATTTTATAAATATGAATTTGTAATGAAACTTAATCAGTGTTTGGCTGATTTTTTTTTAATGTGAAATATATAGGAGAGATTTATGGAACGTTTTTCCTTATTATATAGTTATAATATAAACATAATTATTTGTTAATTTTTAAAAAACGGAATCAAATTTTAGTTATTTTGCAGATTAATGTTATTTATGACAAACATTTATAGTAACCTTCCAGATCAATGTTCTTAACATCGTCAAATAAATCCAAAAAATTGTAATAAATCAAAATGCAAGGAAAGACTTCAAATCACAATACAAAATACAAGTTTTGATAAAATACATGGATAAGCAGTTTTGATATTATATGATTATTGTACATATAAAATAATTCTTTAACAATAACATTAAGATTATAGTTCATAAGCAACACAACAAATGAAAGAACTAACATTAAGATTATAGTTCATAAGCAACACAACAAACGAAAGAACTAAGATGGTAATGAAAGAATTTTAAATTGAATATCAAAATAAAAAAATAAATCATTGTTAGATATTAATATCATCTACAAATATGTAAATATAAAAGTTCAAAGAAAGATATCAAATCACAATAGTTTTGATATTATCGTGTCTTCGAAAATATGACTTTGTATATGTAAATGAGAATATGATTATTATAGCAATCATATGTAAAATATAGTAAGCGAAAACATAAATTGCTATGTAAATGACAATATGATTATTATATAATCATATGTAAAATATAGTAAGCGAAAACATAAATTGCTATGTAAATGACAATATGATTATTATATAGGAAAAATAGTCACTTGCATAGCTATGCAATAAAGGAAAGAACTAAAACAAGAATAAGATAAGAGTATTTTAAGTTTAGCTATATCTTTTTTTTGTGGATTTTTGCTTGAAATTTGTTGAGAAATTGTTAGATTTTCAGATTTGAATAATTATTTCTATATAATCTTAAATGCCTTAGGTTTTTCATCATGTTGAATCTATTTATGCATTCATAAATGGATTTTAAACTACAAAAAATAATGATTTTGTGAAACCATTTCTTAAAACAGTTTCTCTATTATCCCCCCACCCCTGTATATGTGGGTGAAGGTGAGGTGGGGAATAATAGAGGGTGAGGAATAATAGCTCTATTATTCCCCACTCATATATTTTCTCTATTATTCTTGTAACCCTCATCCCCACCCTCATATATAGGTATATTTTCTCTATTATTTGGCCACCCCACCCTCATATATGAAGGTGGGGTAAGGAAAATAATTGATAAAACATTTAATATCAGAACATAAATTATTACATGTTATGTAGATATCAAATGATTTATCCCTAAACTTAGGCTTCACCAATATGGATCATCCGTAAATGAAATCTGTTGTTTACACTTTTAACTCAGGATTGATTATATAGCTCATTTCTCTATGTAAACATAGAAGCAACCTGTTAACAATATAATGACAATAAAATCTCTTAGTTAAACCAACCAACGTTATAATGAAAACCAAATCTCTAAGTTTAAGATTCTTTGTTGATTACCAGGCAAGCATACACGAAATGGCTAGGCTTCCCTCTATATGTGCAAAACTTTGGCAAGGATTCAAACTGAAGTGTTATGAATGCCTAAATGAATATGTCAAAATATATGGTCATCGGAAATGCCAAAAACCACTTGTGAAGAGAAAATTTAAATATCAATTGACAACACCAAGTGCATGTGAAATATCTGGTCTAGTACTTACCATCACATACATCAAAATTCCCACTACATTAGCATATGGTACACGAGACATATAATCCTTTTCTTTGTCATTACTAGGACATAAACCTGAAGAAAGTTTGAAATGGGAAGCCAAAGGGATCTGTACGGGTCTCGCATCATTCATATTGAATCTCATAAGTATTTTCTTCACATAATTTTGTTGTGATAACCACAAATTACTATTTGTTCATGTCTATGTGTATCTCCATGCCTAAGATTTGTTTTGCTGCTCCTAGATCCTTCTTATCAAACACCCTGGACAACTGAGCCCTTAACTTGTTGATTTCAACCATATTTTTGATTGCCACAAGCATATCGTCAACATATAACACCAAAATAATGAACATGCCATTTTCCAACTTTTTAAAGTAAACACAATGATCATATTCACTTCTTGTAAAAATTAGGCTCACCATGAAGGAATCAAACTTCTTGTATCATTTCTTGGGAGATTGTTTCAGGCCATACAATAACTTCCTGAGTTCGCAAACAAACCTCTTATTGTGATCCTGAACAAACCCTTATGGTTGTTTCATATATATATCCTCATCTAAATCTCCATGTAGAAACGTTGTTTTAACATCTAGCTTCTCTAAGTCAAGATCAAGTAAAACAACTAGTGCTAACACAAAACGAACAAAAACAAGCTTCACAATTGGTGAAAAGATTTCATGAAAATCAACACCTTCCTTTTGAGAATACCCCTTTTCTACCAGTCTTTCTTTATACCTTTCAACTTTATCATCAACACCCTTTTTCAGTTTGTAGACCCACTTGCAGCCGGCAACCTTCCTGTCCTTTGGAAGTTCTACTAGGTCCCATGTTTTATTCCTCTCTAAGGCATCCATTTCTTGTTTCATAGCTTTCTTCCATTGAGAACTTTAAGATGCCTTAATTGCTTCCTGATAACAACTAGGTTCTCCATCAATAGAAACCAAAGCCACAGATGAAACATAATTGTCATACCTTGTAGGAGGATTCTTGACCTGTGTATATCTCCTTAGAGATGGTTGAGGCATATCCTCAATTTCCTGGACATTTTATGCATCTTCATCTTCTTCAAGCTCCTCCCTTTCTGAATATGGATGAGTTTCCAACTTTATTCGTTGTACTTGCGGTACATGTTCTTGTCTCACATTAACACCTACCAGTTCTGATTTTAAGAGTGGGGATTTATCAAATACTACATCTCTGCTAATGATGAGCTTGTGGGCAGTAGGACCCCACAATTTGTACCCCTTAAATCCATCACCATAACCAATAAAGACATATTTCTTCGATCTAGGATCTAACTTAGAACATTGATCTTTAGAAATAAGAACATAAGCATCACAACAAAATATTCTCAGATTTGAATAATCACACGAATGACCTGTCCATACCTCCTCTGGAATATTATAGTTTATTGCAGTTGAAGGTGATCGATTTATCAAATAGCACGTTGTAAGAACTACTTATGCCCACAATTCTTGCTGCAACTTGGCATTACTGAGCATGCTCCTTTATCTCTCTATAAGAGTCCTATTCATGCATTCAACAACACCATTTTGCTGAGGAGTATAAACCGTGGTCTTATGTCTTTCGATCCTAGCTTCCTTGCAATAGTTTTCAAATTCCACAGATGTGAACTCACCCCCATTATTTGTTCCTAAACACTTGATTGACCTATCAGTAATCTTTTCAACCAAATCTCTCAATTTCTTAAAAGTATTAAATACATCAACTTTTGTTTTAAGTAAATAGACCTAAACCTTTCTAGAGTAATCGCCTATAAATGTTACAAAATATGGCGATCCTCCAAAAGAAACTATAGGGGATGGTCCCTAAACATATGAATGAATGTAATCTAGGATACCTTTGCTTATATGCCTTCTTATTTTAAACTTATGTCTAAATTGTTTTCCAAAAACACAGTACTCGCAGAAATTCAAATTCAGAAACTTTAAACCTGGAAATGACTTACGATCAACCAATACCTTCATCCCTTTCTCTCTCATATGGCCCAAACAATGATGCCATAAAGGGACAGAGTCACTTGCATCTTCAGATTCTACCACCGCTTGATTTACTCATTTCCTTCCTTCAATATGATAAAGACTCTCGATTATGTTTGCCTTCATGACTACTAAGATGCCTTTGGACACCTTTAGTACTCCACCTTGAGTTGTACACATGTAACTAGCAGAATCTAGAACTCCCAAAGATATCAAGTTGTTTATAACTTCGGGTACATGCTTTACATCTATTAATGTTCTAACATAACCATCATGCATTTTAATCTAGACGCTACCAACTCTAACAATTTTACAAGAAAAATCATTTCCCATAAAAACAACACCATCATCAATAGATTGGTAAGTTGAGAACCAATTTCTATGAATACATATGTGGATGCATGCACCAGAATATAAAAACCAATGCTGATGTTGATGTGAAACATCACAAGTAGACAATACCTCATCAATCATACCTGAACTGGAATCTGAACTTGTTTCAACTAAATTGGTTTCCTTTGCTTATTTTGTGGAGTCATCTTTGGATGCATTCTATCTTTTCCAACAATCCTTCTTGAGATGTCCAGATTTTCCACAGAACCAACATTTTTGCTTACTCTTCTTTCCTTTTGACTTAGACCTCGATGTACCTCTCTGATTTTTCCCTCTTTATGCAGATCGACCTCTGAGCACCATTGCTTCTACTGTTGAGGTTTATTTACTAGATGTTCTCCTCATCTCCTCAGGAAACAAAGCTCCCACAACACTGTCATAATCAATGACATATGTTGAGCTAAACCACATAGATGTGACTAGATAATCCTAGGACTTCGTCAATGAACACAATAGTGTAACTTCCTTGTCATCATATTCGTACGTTACATCCATACTAGATAATTGACAAATAAAAGTATTGAAAACATTCAAATGATCAAATATTTGTGTACCTTCTTTCATCCACAAGATGTACAACTTCCTCTTCAAGAAGACTATGTTCATCAAGGAATTTTTCATATACAGACTCTCTAGTCTATTCCACAAAACATTTTTTGTCTCCTCTTCAGCGATGTTAAACAACACTTTATTTGCCAAACAAAAATGAATGGTACTGAGGGCTCTTGCATCCAGATCTTCCCAGTCCTCATCTGTCATGCTTATCGGTTTCTTTGTCTTTTTAGCCAACGCCTTTTGCAATCCTTGTTGTAGAAGAATACCTCGCATCTTAAGTTTCCATAGCACAAATATATTCTTGCCACTAAATTTCTCCACCTCAAACTTAGAACTCTGCACTTTCTCCATTAGCACAAAACTCCAAAACCACTTCTTATAAAACTGAGACTTTTTAAATGTGGAGGAATTATGATGGTATAAACCTCAAAATATTTAATAAAAAGGTTTTTTTTTTTTTTTTAAATTATACCTCAAAAACATTTTTACCAAACATAGAAGGTCGACCTCACCTTTTATTAAACCACCCTTTTTCCTTTTAATATAATAAGTGTAACGTCCCCGACCATCAACCCCATGGTTGGGCAATGCTACTACGTGAAACATTCTCATAAATTTATATATATCATGCATATTAAGTCTAATTAATAGATTTAATGAAATTTAACCAACAATACAGAGTAATCACAATATTACTTCTAACATACATAATTAATGAAATTAATAGTAATATCATTGCAACAAAATACATGATAATATTGCAATCATCAAAGACATGCATTTTAATTGAAATTAAAACACATAATTAATACTTATCTTTGAAACTGTAATAACTCCAACAAATACATGCAGACCTTCCACGAACCTCCTAGACTTAGACCACGCTTCTCATCACGCTCAGCAGTGGGTCACCCCCGAGCTGGGACCAAGCTCCACCCAGGGAAAGGGAATCCTAGACTAGGCTAAGGTTACAGAAAAATTTCACAGAGCAACCAGAAGGATTCTCTCCAGGAGCCTTCTTACGCCCACTACTCACGGAATCTCATTCCCCATATGTCTGTTCCACCTGGGAGTATAAAATTTCACAAGCGCAGTCCAATGGTTCTTCACCTCCTTCTTTGGGTCTCAACAATAGGCCGGATCAGGAATTCTCATAGCTCTGTAGCTGGTGTTGGACTCTCTCTGGAAGAAAACCACTTCCTAGCAGACTCTCTCACCTAGAGAGATCTACTCATAGGCATGACAACCTACCTCTTCTACCATGGGCCTGACAACCCGGTTCTTCAACCATTTTTCAAATCAATTCTCGCAATTTCAGGATAACAGCAACAACAACTGGTCAATTCTACTCAGGAAACACAGAAGGTAGCAACCCAAAGACAGTTTGGGTACAGAATCGACTCTACAAAAGAGGATAGGATTTGCTCATAGGATACATAGGTGACACGGCTCAATCCATGAGTTTGTGACATGACTCAATTAACACAGAGGTCAAACAAAGACTCAAGCGATTCCGACAACAGAAAACGACAACAGGCCACTAAGACACAACACGATTCAGGTAACCTCCATTTCAGAGTTGCATGACAAGGAATCAACACAGAGATCAGGCGCATAGCCACACGGTTCAGACAGATGGACGCAAGAATGGAGGGCCAATGCAGAGACAAGATGGAATTCCCAGTTTCAGACAGTCGAAGGCGGAATGGAGGACGAACCCCCAACTCAGCTGACGCTTCAGCTTTTAACCGCATGCACCTAGGTCAACACTTGTCTTCCTGGAGTTGCATGTGTTCCCTTTTTGCACACGTTGGAGCTGCATGCGTTGCCTCTCCCATAACTTAGGATAAAAAAATGTTTTGTCACACAGTTTTAGAATAATAATAAAATATTACTCTCAAGGACTTAAGCCGCTAATATTAGCCGCTCTTTCCAACATTTCAACCCCTTTTTCCTTACCAACCTTGTGGAAGCTTAGTCCCCCATCACTCTTTCTTTGTGGTCAGTCTACACACAACGATGTTTAATATTTATTAATGTTATGCATATTACATATACAAAAACAAACTCCTGACCTTTAACAATTAGGATCTCCGACCTAATAAACACATAAGCCTACCAGCTTATCAATACTTGGCTCAGTAGCCTACAAAATATGATTTACAATTCATAAACATGATTACAACATGGCTCATCCTTGGGGATATTACAATCCCCTCCCCTTATTTTTGCACTATCCTCAGTGCAACTTTCACAAAACATCAACAAGATTTTCAAAATATTCAAAAAGATGTGGGTATTCTACCCACATAGCATCTTCATGTTCCCAAGTCGCGTCCTCAGTGCTGTACCAGTTCCACTGGACCTTTACAAGCCCTATGGCTTGATTTTGAAGTTGTTTTCTTTTCCGATCCAATATGCGCACAGGATGCACTTGTAGGACACCTTCTTGCTCCCCCTGAATCACATTCCAATCGATTACATGATTAGCATCAGGTATATATTTCTTAAGAAATGAAACAAGAAACACATTATGTACATTCATGGATGCAGGTAATGCAAGCATATATGCAACTGGCCCAATCCTTTCTAGGATTTCAAATGGCCCACAAAATCTGGTTGCCAACTTGGAGCAGTTTCCCAGCTTCAAGGAACTTCTATTGGCTTTCACTTTTAGGAAAACATGATCGCCCACTTTAAACTCTCTATGGGTTATATTTTTATCAGCATAAATTTTATGCCTATCTTGGGAAGCCTTTAAATTCTTCTCAATTTTTAGCATCCGGTCTTCCATTTCCTTGAGCAACTCTAACCCAACTACTGCCCTATCAGCTGGATCATCCCAACTTACTGGAGTATTTCACTTTCTGCCATAAAGTGCTTCAAATGGGCTCATCTTAAATGATGCTTGATACCCATTGTTGTAGGCGAATTCTATGAAGTGTAGGTAGTCTTCCCATTTAGATGGTTTGTCCATCACATACATCCTCAATATGTCTTCTATTACTTGATTCACTCGCTCTGTCTGCCCATTAGACTCATGATGATAGGTTGTGCTGAAATTTAGATTCATTCTAAATCCCTTGAACAACCCCTTCCAGAACATGGAGGTAAATTTTGGGTCTCTGTCAGACACAATTGTCTTGGGAATACCGTGCAATCGTGTTATTTCCCTCATAAACATATCAACAACATTAGCTGCCTTGTGAGTAGTCTTTAATGGAATAAAATGGGAAGATTTCGTAAGCTTGTCCACCACCACCATGATTGCATCTTGCTGCTTGCTGGTTCTGGGCAATCCTATGATGAAATACATTGTCACCACTTCCCACTTCCACTTAGGAATGGGTAAAGGTTGCAGCAACCCTATTGGGTGCATGTGCTCAGCTTTAACCTTCTGGCACTCCATACATCTGGCGATGTATTCTGAAATCTATTTCTTCATACCAGGCCAAAAGTAATGGCTCTTGACTGCTGCCACAATTTTCTGATATCCATGGTGTCCAACGTAAGGCACATTATGCATTTCATTCAATATCGCAAGTTTCAAATTTTGGACATTAGGTACATAAATTATGTTCTTGTACATAAGTATTTCATCAGTTTCCAATTTATAAATCTCCACTTTCTGTGGCATCTTACCCTGTTGTAGCTTTGCTACCAAATCCATGTACTGCAAATCTTTATTTCCAGCCTCCAAAATTCTGCTTTTAATATCATTTCGGTACATGCTAATGGCTATAGCATGTAATTCATGCACTCTCCTGCTGAGTGCATCAACCACTTTGTTTTCCTTCCCTTTGATATGCTTGATATCAAAATCATATTCATAGAGAAACTCCAACCACCTACTCTGTCTAGCGTTCAAGGTTGGATGATCAAACAAATACTTCAGACCCTTATGGCCTATTCTCAGTTTGAACCTCCTTCCCATGAGGTAATTCCTCCACTTCTTTAGAGCGTGTACTATGGCTGCCAATTCCAAATCATGAGTTGCATAGTTCCTTTCGTGCTCTTTCAACTTTTTGGATTCATAACAAATTACAAATCCATTCTGACTGAGGACTCCTCCCAGTCCTTATTTTCATTCATTTGTACACACTACAAAGTCTTCGTTCAGATTTGCAATCCTCAGGATTGGAGCACTGGTTAACAGTTACTTCAATTGCTAAAAGATTTTCTCACAATCTTCTATCCACTAAAACTTCTTCTCCTTCCTTTGAAAGGAAGTGATAGGGTGAGATATCCTCGAGAAACCTGCGATAAACCTTCTGTAATAACCAGCTAGACCCATAAAGGATCTGACTTTCAGCACGTTCTTAGGCGTTGACCATTTTCTGATGGCCTCAATCTTCTCAGGATCTACATCTATCCCTTCCTTCGAAATAATATGCCCCAAGTAATGGATCTTCTCCTAATAAAACGAGCACTTGATCAACTTGGCATACAGTTGGTGTTCTCTTATCACTTGCAACACCATCCTCAGGTGTCGTTCATGCTCTTCTTTCGACTTGGAATACACCAGAATGTCATCCAGGAAGACTATGACAAACTTGTCTAGATAGTCCCTGAATACACCATTCATCAGGAACATAAAAACATTAGGTGCATTTGACAACCCAAATGGCACCACTGTGAACTTGTAATGACGATACCTTTTTCTAAATGTGGTCTTACCAATGTGTTCATCCTTTATCTTTACCTGGTGATATCCCGACCTGAGGTCTATCTTCGAAAATATCTTCGCATTCTTCAACTGATCAAAGAGGTCATCAATCCTCAGCAGAGGATATTTGTTCTTTATAGTTACTTTGTTCAACTGTCTGAAATCAATACACAATCTCAGCATCCCATCCTTCTTCTTCACGAACAGGACCGGGGCTCCCCAAGGTGACACACATGGGCGTATATACCCCTTCCTCAGATGCTCTTCAAGCTGCAATTGCAACTCTTTCAGCTCTGGCGTACTCATTCTGTAAGGAGATTTTGACACTGGAGCTACTCCAGGCATTAAGTTTACAGAGAAGTCAATATCTCTTTTCGGAGGTAATCCTGCTACCTCCTCGAATACATCTTCAAACTCCTTTATTACCGCATTATCTCCAATCTTTGAGACCTCATCCCTAGATGCTTCCTCCACATGGGATGCAAATAATTGACAACCTTTTCTGTAGCACTTCTTCAACTGCATTGCTGATATTTCTCTGATAGAAACATCGCTAGGAATTCCTTGGACTATTTTCCGATTCCCTTCCTCATCCAGGCAATTGAATGCCTTGTTATGACAATCCAAGATGGCATGGTGCTGGTCCAACCAGTCCATCCCAATTAGACAGTCATAAGAATCCAAAGGAAAAACATTCAATTTAGCCTTTGTGCTCAGTTCATTCATGTCCACATAACAAAACTTAACCAACTCAGTGACCTTCCTCTTGGTTCATGTATCCAACTACACTAACCAAGACTTTTCATGTTTGCTTCTCGACAATTGCAAACTTTCCACCACTCTAGGATCTATATAACTATGGCTATCCCCTGAATCAATTAAAATAGTAAAGGCATGGTTGTTAATCATACCTTCCACTTCAATCATGTGTGATTGAAATTCAGCTTGCTTGTTCTCCAGGGCTGCATAGATCCTTGGCATTCTACTGCCCGTGTACTCCATTGTTTCAGCTTGCTAAAAATTATGGACAACTCTCGCTTTGCCATTTTTATGGGGACACTCTTTGTACTTGTGGTTCCCCTAACATCCCCAACACTGAATGGGCATCTTCCTTGGCATTTGTTCCCCTACGTCAGCCATTCTTGGCTCTCTAAACGATGGTTGTCCTTGAGGACTGTTTCTAAAAAAGGGAGGTTTATTTCCTTTCTACCTCTGCTCTTTATTGAACTTCTTCTGGTCATCCCAAGCCTTCCGAAAAGTAGGCTTTTCTCTTTGTTGTTCATATAAGGATTTCACTCTCCTTATCGTTTCTTCCATAGTTTTTGGATCATCATACTGAATCTTGTCACCAATGGAAGGTGGCAGTCCACTCAAATACCTTTGAATCTTGGCAGTCTCATATTTGATGAACGAAACATACTTTAGTAATTCCAAAAATCTTCGTTCATACTCATCAATGGTCATGCTGCCTAGCTTGAGTTCAAAGAACTCTTTCATCTTTCTGTCATAGTATATTTTAGTCAAGTATTTTTTCTCAAAATACCTCTTGAATTCTCTCCAAGTGATATCTTTCTCTCTAATGTGTTGCACTTACACAAGTTGATCCCACGACATGGTTGTTTTTCCTTTGAATTGATACATTGGAATTCTTCCTTCTGCATGAGAGGAATAATTCTGCAGTTGGAACTATTTCCTCATGCCGAGCAACCATGTTTCGGCATCTTCCTCCTTCTTGTGTTCTCCATCAAACGTAGGAGGATTAATCTTGTTCATTTCACCCTTCGGTTCATCCACTCCATATATCTTGTACTTTTTGGTAGGAGGTGGGATTGAACTACTGTGTGTCCTCCTCTTGGGGCGACCTTAAGAGTGATGATGGTGTTTACCAGCACTCCTTGATATTCTTCCCTTAGAAGTCAGGTGACTCCTGGTTTTGCTCGAGTCTCTCTCCTGGTCCAACTTCTTTTCTATTCTCTCCAGACTCTTCATCAATTTTAAATTGAATTCACCTTGTTTATCCTGAGCTTTCCTAAGCTTTTTGCTACATGTTCGATGAGTTTGGGCATCTGAGATTTGTAATGAAATTTAATCAGTGTGTAGTTGATTTTTTTTTAATTTGAAATATATAGGAAAGATTTATGGAACACTTTTCCTTATTATATAGTTATAATATAAAAATAATTATTTGTTAATTTTTAAAAAACTGAATTTGCATATAAATATTATGATAAAATACATGGATAACGAGTTTTGATATTATATAATTATTGTACATATAAAATAATTCTTTAATAATAACATTAAGATTATAGTTCATAAGGAACACAACAAATGAAAGAACTAAGATGGTAATGAAGGCATTTTAAATTGAATATCAAAATATAAAAATAAATCATTATTTGATATTAATATAATATACAAATATGTAAATATAAAAGTTCAAAGAAATATATCAAGTCACAATAGTTTTTTATATTATCATGTCTTCTAAAATATGATTTTGTATATGTAAATGAGAATATGATTATTATAGCAATCATATGTAAAATAGTAAGTGAAAACATAAATTGTTATGTAAATGACAATATGATTATTATATAGGTAAAATAGTCAAGAAAAGGTTGTATAGCTTATGCAATAAAGGAAATAACTAAAACACCTATAAGATAAGAGTATTTTAAGTAGTAGTCTAAACGTTTTAAGAAATAACTTTTTTCTAGCTATATTGTTTTGGGATTTTTGCTAGAAATCTGGTGAGAAATTATTGGATTTGAATGATTTGAATGATTTTGTCCAAATCATATCTTTTGATTCCCTCAAATATAGTATTTTAAATGTAATATCAAAACATAATTATTAAAATTTATATAGATATCAAATGATTTGATCTTTTATTGTTTTTTCTATTAATGCTCCCACCCCACCCTTATATTTTCTCTATTAATGCCCCCACCCCACCCTTATATTTTCTCTATTAATGCCCCCACCCCACCCTTATATTTTCTCTATTAATGCCCTCACCCCACTCTCATATTATATTTTCTCTATTAATGGCCCCACGCCACCCTCATATGTTTATTATTCCCCCACTCATATGTTTTCTCTATTATTCCAGGCACCCCACTCTCTTATACAAATATGTTTTCTCTATTATTTAGCCACCCCCACCCTCACCCTCACCCTCATTAATATGGATGATCCTTAAATAAAATCTATTATTTACACTTTTAACTGAGGATTGATTATATAGCTCATTTCTCTATGTAAGAACAGAAGCAACCAGTTAGCAATATAATGGCAATAAAATCTCTTAGTTTAACCAGCCAACGATATAATGAAAACCAAATATCTAAGTTTAAGATTCTCTGTTGATTACCATGTAAGCATACATGAAATCATTACCCAGTAACTCTTTATCATAATACTCCAACAATTATCAAATGAATAGTTATCCAATTATCAAAGGAATAGTTATCCAAGAGATAATTTATAAAGAAAGGAATCTCCCAACACTTCTACTAGGACCAACGTGGCCACAAGTAATCAACCAAATAGCAATTAATCTCCACCAGTAAAGAAGTCAATCCACTAGCAAAAAGAATGAACGACTCTACCATTAATATAACACTTTTTCTTCAAATCCAACCTTACCAGCAGTGATGTATATAAATTTAGTTTCAGACCAACAAATTATTTATCCTCACTTAATGAATGATCGGCTACAACCACAACTTTTTCTGTACACTCAAGTTGCGGATAAGTCAACAATTGTAGGTAGGTTACGCTTTCCTTGAAACACAAAAAAACAAATCCATCTCTACAAGAATGTTAAGCATGGAAGTATGGCTCTCGTGCTACAGGCTGAGAATGAGTCGATTGTGTTGGGAAAACCCAATACGGAAAAAAAACTACTCCGCAATGATAATCTGTATTCTTAGTATTCAAGGGAGAATTACAATATCCAACCCAAACATACAAACATCCTCTTCTCTCTATGCACACACCACACTCCACATTATTGAGTCATGCTCAGACACTCTACACCCATTGCACTCTTACCTCTATGGGTATGCTCATATATATAGCATCTCTGAAACAGTTAGACAAACTGATTAAAATTAGATCCACCAGTTACACAAACTGTTCACAAAAGAGTGCATGCATGCATATTCCTAATATCGCTGATATGCATATGCATGTGACCACATGGAAAATTGGTTGGCGTGTTTCCAACAATCTCCACCTTGACAACAATTTACCCGATATATCATACCCTGAATTAATTCATCACCTTTTTTGCAAGTCAAGAAAATCCAAACACCCTCACAACTTCTCTAACAAAACTAGTTTCGTAAACATGTCTGCAGAATTCACTTCTGTATGGACCTTTTCCAGAGCCACTCCCTCTTCATCAACCGCTTGTCTTACAAAATGGTATTTGATAGAAATATGCTTTGTCTTAACGTGATAAGATGGATTGCTTGCCAAATGAATAGTACTTTGAATATCGCAAAATACTTTCACCTTGTCCTGCATCCTTCCAAATTCACCCAACAAACCTTTTAACAAAATTTCCTCCTTGCATGCATGTGAAGCAACCATATATTTTGCCTCGGTAGTGGATAAAACAACTACATTTTTGAAGATTTGACATCCAACTAATAGGTCCTCCTGCAAGAGTAAAGACATATCCTAAAGTGGATCTCCTTTGTCCAAGTCACCTGCAAAATATGAATCTACATAATCGAAATTGAATCATTGGAACCTTCATAGGTGATAGAATAATTGTTTATGCCTCTAATATACTGAAGCATCCATTTCACTGTTTCTCAATGCTCTTTACCTAGATTTTCCATGTATCTACTGAAAACACCAACTACATGTGAAATATCTGGTCTAGTACTCACCATCACATACATCAAACTTATCATTGCATTAACATATGGTACACGAGACATATAATCATTTTCTTCATCATTAATAGAACATAAACCTGAAGAAAGTTTGAAATGGGAATCCAAAGGGATATGTACGAGTCTCGCAACATTCATACCGAATATCATAAGTATTTTCTCCACATACTTCTGTTGTGATAACCACAACTTACCGTTTTTTCCTGTCTATGTGTATCTCCATGCCTAAGATTTGTTTTGTTGCTCCTAGATCCTTCATATCAAACACCCTGGACAACTGAGCCTTTAACTTGTTGTTTTCAACCATATTTTTGCTTCCCACAAGCATATCGTCAACATCTAACACCAAAATAATGAACATGAAATTTTCCAACTTTTTAAAGTAAACACAATGATCATATTCACTTCTTGTAAAAGTTAGGCTCACAATGAAGGAATCAAACTTCTTGTACCATTGCTTGAGAGATTGTATTAGGCCATAGAATGACTTCTTGAGTTTGCAAAAAAACCTCTTATTGTGATCATGAACAAACCCTTATGGTTGTTCCATATATATATCCTCATCTAAATCTCCATGTAGAAACGTTGTTTTAACATCTAGCTTATCTAACTCAAGATCAAGTAAAGAAACTAGTGCTAACACAACATGAACTAAAACAAGCTTCAAAACTAGTGAAAAGATTTCATGAAAATCAATACCTTCCTTTTGAGAATACCATTTTTCTACCAGTCTTGCTTTATACCTTTCAAATTTATCATCAACACCCTTTTTCAGTTTGTAGACCCACTTGCAGCCAATAACCTTCCTCTCCTTTGGAAGTTCTACCAGGTTGCATGTTTTATTCCTCTTTAAGGGGATATTTCTTATTTCATAGATTTCTTCCAATGATCACTTTCAAACACCTTAATTGCTTCCTGATAAAAACTAGGTTCTCCATCAATATAAACCAAAGCCATAGATGCAACACACTTATCATACCTTGTAGGAGGATTCCTAACCCGTGTAGATATCCTTAGAGATGGTTGAGGCATATCCTCAATTTCATGGATATTTTCTGCATCTACATCATCTTCTTCTGGAAATTTTTCATGCTCCTCCCTTTCTGAACATGGTTGAGTTTCCAACTAAATTTGTTGTACTTGCGATACCTATTCTTGTCTTACTTCAAAACCTACCAGTTTTGATTTTAAGAGTGAGGATATATCAAATACTACATCTCTGCTAATGATGAGATTGTGGGATGTAGGATCCCACAATCTGTACCCCTTAACTCCATCACCATAACCAACAAAGACATATTTCTTCGATCTAGGATCTAACTTAGAAAGTTGATCTTTAGAAATATTAGCATAAGCATCACAACAAAATATTCTCAGATTTGAATAATCACACGAATGACCTGTCCATACCTCTTCTAGAATCTTATATTTTATTGCATTTGAAGGTGACCGATTTATCAAATAGAACTTTGTAAGAAATGCTTCTTCCCACAATTCCTATTGCAACTTGGCATTATTGGGCATGCTCCTTGCTCTCTCTAGAAGAGTCTTATTCATGCGTTCAACAACACCAATTTGATGAGGAGTATAAACAGTGGTCTTATGTCTTTCAATCCCAGCTTCCTTGCAATAGTTTCCAAATTCCACATATGTGAACTCACCTCCATTATCTGTTCTTAAACACTTGATTGACCCGTCAATGCTATTTTCAACCAAATATCTCAATTGATTAAAAGTATTAAATACATCAGCTTTTCTTTCAAGTAAATATATCTAAACCTTTCTAGAGTAATCATCTATAAATGTTACAAAATATGACGATCCTCCAAAATAAACCATAGGGGATAGTCCCCAAACATCTAAATGAATGTAATATAGGATACCTTTGCTTATATGTCTTGCTATTTTAAAATTCTTTCTAAATTGTTTTCCAAAAACACAGTACTTGCAGAAATTCAAATTCAGAAACTTTAAACTTGGAAGTGACTTACGATCAACCAATACCTTAAGCCCTTTCTCGCTCATATGAATCAAACACCGATGCCATAAAGGAATAGAGTCACTTGCATATTCAGATGCTACCACCGCTTGATTTACTTATGTCATTCCTTCAAGCCGATAAAGGCGTCTAATCCTCTTTTCCTTCACGACTACTAAGATTCCTTTGGACACCTTCAGTACTCTACCTTGAGTTGTACATGTGTAACCAAGAGAATATAGAACTCCCAAAGATATCAAGTTATTTCTAAGTTTGCATAGATTCCTTACATATGTTAATGATCTTACAAAACCATCATGCATTTTAATCTAGATGGTACCAACTCCAACAATTTTACAAGAAAAATAATTTCCCATAAAAACAACACCATCATCAATAGATTGGTAAGTTGAGAACCATTTTCTATGAAGACACATGTGGCTGGACGCACCGGAATATAAAAACCAATGTTGGTGTTGATGTGAAACATCACAGGTAGACAATACCTCATCAATCATACTTGAACTGGAACCAGAACTTGTTCCAGATAAATTAGCTTCCTTTGCTTATTGTGTGGAGTCCTCTTTGGATGCATTCTATCTTTTCCAGCAATCCTTCTTGATATACCCATATTTTCCGAAGAACCAAAATTTCTTCTTACTCTTCTTGCCTTTTGACTTAGGACTTGATGTACCTCTCTAATTTTTCCCTCTTTTTGTAGATCGACCTCTGACCACCATTGCTTCTACTGTTGAGGTTTATTTACTGGATCTTCTCCTCATCTCCTTAGACAACAAAGCTCCCACAATAGTTTCATAATCAATGGCATATGTTGAGCTAAACAACATATATGTGACGATATAATCCCAAGACTCCGACAATGAACACAATAGTGTAACTTCCTTGTCCTCATCTTCGTATGTTATGTCCATACTAGATAATTGACAAATAAGAGTATTGAAAACATTCAAGTGATCAACAATTTTTGTACCTTGTTTCATCCGCAAGCCGTACAACTTCCTCTTCAAGAAGATTATGTTTGTCAATGACTTTTTCATATACAAACTCTCTAGTCTTTTCCACAAAACTATTTTTGTCTCATCTTTAGCGATGTTAAACAACACTTCATCTGCCAGAAACAAATGAATGGTACTAAGGGATATTGCATCCATATAATTCCAATCCTTGTCTTTTATGCTTACCGGTTTCTTTGTCTTTTCAACCAATGCCTTTTGCAATCCTTGTTTCACAAGTAGATCTCACATCTTGAGCTTCCATAGCACAAAGCTATTCTTTCCATTGAATTTATCCACCTCAAACTTAGAACTTTTCACTTTCTCCATTAACACAAAACTCCAAAACCACTGCTTATAAAACCGAGACTTTACAAATGTGGAGGAATTACGATGGTACAAACCCCAAAATATTTAATAAAAAGATTTAAAAAAAAAAAATTATACCTCAAAAACCTTTTTACCAAACATAGAAGGTCGACCTCACCTTTTATTAAACCACTTGTTTACCTTTTATTATCAAAAGAAAGTCACCTTTTAAAAGGCTCACCTTTTATCAAAGCTTACCTCCATGATTTAATAAATTATTATCCATAATAAGAAAAGAAACAAAGGTCATGACCATGTCTTATTCAGACTAAGACAAAAACCCTTCAACTTTGGATCAAAATTCATACCATAAAAAACTTTAATTAAGTGCTATTTTTTAGATCGACACATCTCTGGGGTTGCGCCTTACTGGATGATAGTGCTATGTGAGTGTGGAAAGGGAGCTTCAATTTCTGGCACTCTGTGGTGCACGAACCGGGCGTGTCGACGTTGGGAAAATCCCTATTCCTTAAGTGTTGGAGAGTCAGTGTGCCTCTAACACTACCTAGGGAGCATCGGTGACCTGAAACTCACTCAATCACGCCCTCTATTCTCAAAAAATATATGGTATTTTTAGTACTTTGGTCTACTTTTCCTTATGATCCAAAAAAATGTCCAAAGGTTCTTGCACTCACAGGAAACCTGCACACAATTCACCTTGGTTCAATTGTGGCACCTACTCTACCTGCTTTTATACCACTTGTTGGGCATTGGAAGCAAAACAAAGCATAAAAAAGAAATATTAAACCAAGAAAAACAATCACACAAGTGACACAATGATTTATGTGGAAACCCAATACGAGAAAAAAACCATGGGGAAATGATAATCGATATTCTTATTATTCAAGGGAGAATTACAATAGCCAACCCAGGCATAAAACCATCATCTTCTCTCTATGCACACACCATACTCCACAATATTACATCTTTCTCACACACTCTACACACATTGTGCTCTCATCTCCATGGGTATGCTCGTATATATAACATCTCTCAAACAGTTAGACAAACTGATTATAATTAGATCCACCAGTTACACAAATTGTTCACAAAAGAGTGTATGCATGCAAATTCCTAATATAGTTGATATGCATGTGCATGTAACCGCACAGGAAATTGGTTGGCATGTTTCCAACATATTGGGCTTATGGATGGCTCAATTCACCTTCCATACATAACCAAACAATAACGTGGAAGCATACAACTCTATCAATTTCCCTTTACAACTGTATTTAACACCAAACGGTTTGTTAAGAGGAAAAGTTATTGATTACAAGGAACTTAGAATGGAAATTGAGCTGGGAAAATGCAAGTGTGGTAACATCTCTTTTATCTCAACAATCGATAGCCTTTGGAGAAATAGATGAACCAAATAAGTGTGCTATTTGTTTTAATTATCCAATTATTTTCAGTAATCTCAAAACACATCTTGTCGCTTGTAATGAACAATACAACTGCAATTCTAATAGAGCGGTTTGCCACATTTTAGATGTTATAGAAATTAATTATTATAGCAAAGGTTGGGATCTATTCATTTATTGTGTTTGGAAATCTATAGAGAAGTGAATATGTATTTTGTATGTGAGTAGATAATTACTAAACTTAAGTACAAATATAATGATAAAAATTGAAATCATTTCACGAAATGAAAACACATTATAACATATATAGATTTTACGGTCAAAATCTAAATAGTAAAACTAGCTTGGAATAGTTGTTGAATCTTCATTTCAACAATCTCCAATTACAATGCAGTTTATGGTTTTTCGACCATTCAACATTTTCTTCACAACTTAGTGTTTTCCTTCTATCTCCCTATCCCCAAAAGGACCCTTTAAGAGTCTAGTCACAAGAAAATATAAAATAGATGGAAGGTGATAGGAAGACTAAGAGACTCACCTTTCATTACTCATTCCTCTGTCTTTTTCTCTCCTATTTCCTTTTTCCTTTACATTTAATTATGTTTTAATTTTCTTTCATGTATTTGTTTTTTCTTAAAACTTTCATTGTCCTTTTATATTTTATGTAACAATGATTAATTGTCTAATTGCACTTCTTTTTACAACCATTTGTTTTGTAGATCCATTCTGGACCACACCTCCTCATTGAGGTTTTTTGGTCTTCAAAATAATCTAGGAAACCAATCACGGGTCTCACTCTCGCTCTAGATTTTTCTCATGGCTTCACTAAGGATAAGCTTCGAGAAATATTATTATCCAAACTCTTCAATAAAAAATCATTCCTATCTTTAGCGTGTTAGTTTCTTTCATTCTTATAATTGGAGACGATATATCTTGATAGTCAATGAAGCCAAGTCAAATTCTAGTATGTACTTGTTTAATGACATCCCGACAATTATGCTATCACACAGTAACCCCACTAAAGGAAGTGTGGTATACCCTCTTTTTCTAGTATCAATTGATTCCCTAAATAGAAAAAAATATCTGATGTGAGAATCAAAATATCGAATCTTTAGATTTTGCAATTCGTCCATTAGAATTACTGCATTCCTCTACTCAACAAAATACATATACATCTTTGTTAAAGTAGTGTGTAAATGCTTCAACCTTGCACTTTCTATCACCATGGACAAGGATTTGGATGCATTGAATGCAATCTTACATGCACCTACATGTTGGTTGTAAGAGACATTAAATGTTGAGTTCATGCTCTATCTATTGGAACATTCAACCCCAAACTTAGATCAATGTCAAGTTAGTTCTTTGGAAGTACCCTCTATTGTATCCAAAGTGGAGTCAAATGATTTCCTTGTCTTCCGTTTCTCCTTTCTTCCATAGGTTGAACATTCTCTTTAATCATGGCATTTTAATTCTTCTATCCATTGCATCTTTACCAAATTTAAAGAATGCCCACCACATCTACATGATACAATACCCATTCCTAGAATAAAGACTCATTAGTTAATATGTTATTTTAAAGTGATATAGCTAATAAAAATAATGAATAAATATGATATTGTGTCCAACATCCATTTACCACTCAACTCCTCCAATTGTTCACTCAATGGAAAATTAGTTCACCAACTAACCTGTCATTCTTCAACCAAATTGCAATGAATGAAATATCATCCCATACTTGAGATACTTCTCCACTATCTCCTATTTCCACCCAACAACTACTTATCTTGTTGGTGAGTCTAATATCTTGTGATACTGGAAATCTACATACACATTATTTCTTCTCCTTGAGCTGCCAAGGAAGGGAACTCTTCACCCCCTTAAATGTTTAGTTGGATTACTGAGAGAGGGGGGGGTGAATCAGTAATAGAGAAACAATCCCTTCTAACCACAAAATGCAAGTGTTATATCAATGTAGCATTGTCATCCAATAGTTGCAGAGTTAATAAACAATGAACAAATGAGAAATCATACACATACACAATACACAATACACCAGTGTTTTTACGTGCAAACCCAAAGCGGGAGAAAACCACATAATTCTTTTTCTTATATGTATTTAAAAATTGCATTCATTGGAAGCACCGAATTCCTTTGTTTTCCAGCTGCAGCTGGAAGGAGGCTCCAACCCCCTATTTTCTCAAGATACAACCTAAAGGAAGATCCAACTCCCCAATTCTTTGGCTACAACCAGAAGGAGGCTACAACCCCCTAGTTTCTCAGGCTATAACCTAAGGGAATCTCCAAATCCCCAATTATATGCCTACAACCAAAAGGAGGCTACAACCCCCTATGTTCTCCAGCTACAATCGGAAGGTGGTTACAACCACATGTCCTTGCCCCGTCCAACCGCCCTGATGTAGAAGTAGAATGATGGAACCACTATCACACTATCATTGTGAGATATACTATTGTAAACTTGTACCAATCAACCTATAATCAACCTGTAAAAACCTATACTAATAACATGTGTCAATATGTACCATACATCCTCAATTTGTATCATAAACAAATTCATCAACCATGCATGAAAATTGTACAAATAACCTGTCCAAACAACCTGTAATCAACCTGTACCATAAACAAGTGCATCAACCATGCACCAACCTGTACCTCAACCTATACCATCAACGAGTGCATCAACCATGCACCAAATATGTACCAATCATGCATAAAATACACATAACCTATGACTCATCAAGATGTACCAACATCATCAACTATACACCTCATGTATGTGCCAACTCATCAACTACTTGTCTCAACCATGAACCCAACATGTACTTCAACCAAAATCCCTCATCAATTTCATCATCCAAATCTGATTTGTAGATCTGTAATAGATCCGGTGTATATGATCACATACTTGCAAACCTTCCTTAACTTTAACAACAAGACACTAGCATTTTCATCAAACTTTACTTTACTCTCACACGACTAATTTTGGATTAGTCAACAACCCTAACTTGAAATAATCATAACTATGTACCTGTAATGAATAAATATATGAAAATAGTACACAATGCTCTTAAGTGTCTTTTATGCAATTCCTCCAGGTTTCACTACTTGGAACCTCTCAAAAAAGGAGTTATGGAAAAAATGACATACCTTGTTGAATTCTGGCTTATTCTAGAGAGAGAACTTGTAGAACATGTCTCGCATGGAATACTTGTTGTATGGATCTCAAAATGGTACAAAGAATACTATATACTTACTCTAACAAATAAATTTTGTCTTACTGAATTTGGATCTGTTATGAAGAATTTATGACGTTTTTACCTGAAACACATGTTTTAGACTAGTTTCAAGACTAGCCACAAACCCTATTTTCCACGGAGTGTAACTCCAAAAATACAACGAACCACAAGATGA
Organism: Picea engelmannii; assembly: GCA_009831015.1. Classification (NCBI taxonomy): domain Eukaryota; kingdom Viridiplantae; phylum Streptophyta; class Pinopsida; order Pinales; family Pinaceae; genus Picea; species Picea engelmannii. Next base: position 136,753 of record ML784609.1, read on the forward strand.
GATTTGTATCAAAACTACTTGGATATGTTTCCTCAATGGCCTCATAATTTCATGGTCTGAATTATTCTAGAAAAAAATATATTGTGAAAATGGCGAGATGACCTATAAATAACATCCCTTAGAAAGCATCATCAAAATAATTTATCCTCCCTTGAATTTTGGACTTCTTTACTTCACATTCCCTCTGAAATTCGTCTTAGATATCCTTTGGTTACCTTAGTCACTTGTAGATATTCAATATGTTCAAGTGTGTTTAAAATGAGAGATCCTTGCCTCTTATTTATACTTTCATGTAGCTTCCTCAAGGGGTTTCCTTTTAACCATCTTAACCCACTTTCATTATTTTAGGGTTAACCCACTTCTAACCATTTGTCACTTAGTAATTTCTCCATTAACTTTATTATTTAAATAATTTCTTTTTTATCCACTTTGACTTATATTACACTCATCACTTCAATTTATTATTTAAATTATTTTCTAACCATCTTAACCCACTTTCCTTATTTTAGGGCTAACCCACTTCTAACCACTTGTCCACTTAGTAATTTCTCTATTAACTTTATTATTTAAATAATTTCTTTTGTATCCACTTTGAATTATATTACACTCATCACTTCACTTTATTATTTAAATAAATTCTTCTTTGCAACCACTTTGACTACTTTGATCTTTTGGGGCTTCTAGATGACTCATGAGGGTTCTCCTACTTCACATGGCCATAACTCTCTAACCATGAGGAGTTTTGTGACGTTCCACATACCAATGGAAATGGTATGACATGTACTATCCATATAGAATAGTATTTCCTACAAATATATCAAAACTCATACCATTATCCACCAAAAAAACTTGGGTCCATTACCTAAACCTTTGTGCTACCAGAGTTTCTTCAAGGGTTGACATAAATGACAACCAACCCAATTAATAAACACTTTACGCTCCACATATTTTGTTTGATGGTGTGGTTAATGGGATGAATCTCAATACACCTCTAGATTATTTTTTGTCTTGGGAAATTCTTCTATCCATTATTCCTTTGAAAACATCTAGGTTTATGGAATGTGTCTTGCTTCTCCCAACAAAAAGCCTCAAAATGGTCTTTCTTCCTACAAATGAAACATAGTTTGACATATTCTTTCTACAAAATAAACAAAGTTTGGAAAACCAACAACTAGAAGCACACTTTAGCATAGTTTGACATATTTTCAGCAATCAAAAGAGATATATATATAAAAGAAACAATTAATAAAGATTCTAGATAAGATGCTAAAATTCACATAAATGATGCAAGAGATAAACTACTAAAAACTAGAACAACTCCAGTATAAAAGCATAAGAATTTAGCATCAATGTAAGATTGTTATGGACATGAAGTATTACAAAGATATATTTTCGGCCTTATGGATATAGAAAATAATAGAAGAAAAAATAGCCACCAAAAATCACAAGTAATCCATCGAAAATATGCGCTGAGACTAGTATATGGTAGGGGTAAATTATTAACAACTTTTGACGGTTGAAATGTGAGTTATAAATAATTAATAGAATGATTTGTTGCATCCCTAATGGTTGTATCTTTAATTAGTTATATCTCTAAGAATACCAATCCAATCAAGACGATTTAGTGGCCTTGACAAGCTCTTAACATGTAGAAAAGTTTCCAACTTGAACAAGATCAATATCTCACTAAATCACGTTTACCAAGGAAAACAACTTATTTCTCCAATGCAAACTTTAGATTACTTCCTTTAAAAAATGGGTGAATGGAGTCTTTAAAATGCAAGTTAGATCAACAATATCCATACGGGTGTAAACCCTCTTACTCCCTCAGGCATGTAAACCAAACTTAAGGTAGATCAAGGAGGGTGTACACCCTTGTACTCCTCCAAGATACCTTGCAATAAAAGAATTTTAAACTAGAAAATGAATATAACTTTATGGAGGGTGTATGATCTTATACTCCTAGATTTTTAACCAACAATGTCATGAAATGAACAAGAAGAATGCAGATTTCCCTTACCAAGACCAATAGAGTTGCAAGATGAAACCCTAGTTTCACCAAGACAAACCATCCATAAGAAAGAAAAAGAGTCTCCAAAAGATGCACACCACCTTAGATCATCCATTCATCAAGAGATATACCAAAAAACATTTGCAAGAGAGAGAGAGAGAGAGAGAGAGAGAGAGAGAGAGAGAGAGAGAGATCAGAAATGCTCAAGTATAGCAAAAATTTTAGCCTATGTACTCTTCTCAAAATGGGAGAGCTATGATGAAAATGAAATAGAGATGATATCTATTTATAAAAATCCTATAAAACATAGTTTTTCCACATTCAAAGTGTAAACCACAATGTAAGGGGAAAATAACCCTTACTCTTGCCCCTTTGCCAAAATAACATTTTTAATTCATAATTTGCACATAAGATAAACCCTAGAAACATGACATCACCCTCTTTGGGAAACGTTTTGGCACTTTTAGGTCAATTTTTTGGGTTGTAGATGAGTTTTCTAGGCCTCCAAAGGTCGAATGTCTTGACTCCCTCTACCTCGGGTAGTGGTCCGATACTGACATCGGCAGCGACCACTGTCATCGGCAACGACCACTGTTTTTTTTACGCAGAGTGTGACGAGTCCTCCATTCTCATATGGGATGCCTGACTTCGATTTGAACTTAGTCCATACCTATTCCACCTTACAGACCATGGGTCTAGGGGCAGGGAGCTCAAACGCTCCCGTGCAAGGGTCTACCGGGGGCACTTTAGTCCCCTTTAATGCTATCCCTTACGGTGGGGGTCATACACCTCCTCCGTCCCCATCGGGATGAATGTTAATTACAACTTGTTTGGAGAAGGAAGTTTAGGACCTTCGTCTTACACTACGCCGGTGGGATCCATGTCGATCTCTTTGTTCAACGCATTTGGGAACAATGTTTTTTCTTTGTCTGTCATCTCGGCTGGGGGGAAACCCCGATTTTGGGAAACAGAACCCTGTGCAGGGTACTATTCCTACACAGGGGTCAAGTACATGAGTTCTATCCTCTTAGGGTATTTGGAATCCTTGGCAGGGATCAGTTCCCTCACAAGGGATTCCATTCGGGGGAAACCCCTTTCATGGTCAATGGAACCCTGGGAAATATTCAATACCTATACCTATTGGATCGGCTAGGGGCATCCCCTTACAAAATCCTTGGAACACAACATAGGGAGAAATCCCCACCCAATCCATGTCGTCCAATTATGAGAGTTAGCCGATGATATCCCAACAAACGCAGATTCCATACGATGGTCAAGGCCACAGTTTCTACGAGAACCCTGGCCGGTAGTCCAACTTTTCCTAGCAAGCTGGTGCCAGTCAAACTCCAGGACCCCTTTTCCTGTACATAGTACTCAACCTAAACTACCATTTCTGGCAATGCTACATCTTCCAGACTTGTCAAGGTTACTCAATGACCCAATTTTTCATGATCCACGTTGGCCCCCCATGCCGACTAAGTTTCCCTCGGATATTCCAATATTCAAAGGCAATCCTGGTGAGAACCTAGGTGATCACGTGACAACCTTCCACTTATGGTGCTCATCAAACTCACTGCGAGACGACTTCATTCAGTTGCGCCTTTTTCAACGCACTCTTATCAGGGGTGTCGCAAAATGGTATATTGAGCTCGACCACTCAAGGTATTCTTACTTTAATGACTTGGTGATGGTCTTCCTAAACCATTTCTAGTTACTCATGAGATACGATGCCATCACTGAATTGTTGGCCAACTTTGAACATATTAAGGACGACCATATCTCTGACCACATCCGAGAATGGTGGTGTCGAAAGATCTTGATTAAGGTACAGGTCCCTCCAACTTTCTTTCTAGAATGGTTCCTGAAGTCTTTGGTACCTGCTGTATCCAAAGATGTAGCAACTTCCAAAGTGTTTTTAGAGGAGGAGGCGATAATGAGAGTGCAACAGCGTGAGCTAATTTACTCTCAGTCTCACAAGCTCTATGATATCTTTCTAGATGCACCAAAGTCCATCCTCGACAAGGAAAAACAAAAGTATGGACCCCATGCCAATGGTATTGTGGGCTCAACAGAAGGAAATTCCATTGATCTGTTGTCAAATCAATTGCAACAATTTTCGATACAACAGACTGTGGCCAGCAAGACGTCTGGTTCGACTGTTCCCCCTACCTAAACCTTATAAGTACATAGTGTACAGTAGACAAACCCACAGGTTAACCAATAGCCTGAAGTAAATAAGAAACAATGGAACAAGAAGGATAAAGGGGACAAAAAGGATAATAACAATGCTGGTGGGGGAAAAGCAGAGAAGAGAAATTCGAAGTATCTATGTAACCTTTGCATGGAGGACCACTCGACTCACTTGTTCCTCTCCAGATTGATAAGATGATGGGAGAAATAATGACATGCATCCCCAAACCCACAATTTCCTCTCTATATTGAGAAGACGATTGGTGAAACAATGACACGCATCCCCAAAGGTGAGTTCAAGAAAGCTTCTCATAATCCGAACGTGAGGGTTTCCCAGAACTACTCTGATGTGGAAGATTTGGCAGAAACCCCTTGCATGATGTATGCTTTGGGAGTCCTCCAACTACCCTTCACAGAGAAAAGCTATGTTATCTGCCTTGGGATCTGTAGAGACTTGTAACCTGGGAGCGATCATTCTTGATCCAACCGACTTGAAAGCTCATTTTCCTTACCTCATTTCATTTCAGATAGTAGTGGCTTACACCAAGAAATATTTTACTTGAAATATATTTTGTACGGTGGTTGACGAGGGTGCCTCGAATTGTGTGATGTCATTGGCATGTTGGAAGGCCATTGGCCAACCCGGTTTGTCTTTGTCGCCTACGTTGCTTACAACATTTGACGATCATTCATTCAGACCACAGTGAATCATTCCTTCTTTCCCCATGTAGTTAGGAGGAAAGACCGTTTGTGTCGAAGTGGAAGTGGTTGATGCACCTCTTGCTACAACCTTTTTTAGGAAGGATTTGGACCTATGCAATGCATGCAATGGTTTCTATAGTTGTTCAGCTCTTGTTGTTTCCACACGAGGTTCAGATTGTGACCATTGACCAATTGTCTTTCTCTCATTTTGACGCTTCATCAGGGACATCCGTGGACCTGATGATTGATAATCCTCATCCTGACACCGTCAACTTAGGGGTTGGTTTGTGTCCATCATTGATGGGTACTTTCGATTACCCACCACCTTCTGGAAATGTCAAGCTTATATCGATTGCTTCCGACCAGCCTAGGGATGAAATTTTTCAAATGTCATCAATTTGAACGAATTACTTTCACGATGTGTACTCTTCCTTCCCCATCGGCTTCGATGGAAGGGACAAGGAATTTTGGCATGGCCATGCCCTTGTCTGTGGCTGCAGTTGCATACAACATTTTCCAGCAAGCTTCGACCGACCTCGATCTGACTCCCGCACAGGAGTTAGATCCAATTCTCGAGCCTATTTGGGCTCAAGGTTCTCTTGCCACTACATATTCTTTAGTCCTGGTCTTGGCCTCAGACAAGGCTATTATTGAGGAATTGACTAGGCCAGATAGACCTTGGGATGATCTCCATCATAGATATTACTTCCACCCGGAGTTAGGAAGAATAGAGGCAGAAGAATTTTTTTGATTGTAAATGGATATAGGTCTTGTCCTATTAATCCTCTAGCTACACACAGTTTATGCCAAGGGTAATATGGTGAGTATTACTTAAATGATTCCCATAGATATCTCCAGAACCCCTAGTGTCGTGGAGAATGTTTTCATCGGAGCATATTGCTCCCCCGAAGAGATTCAAATTTATATGAAGTTATTTAAGGAATTCCGCGAAGTTTTTTCCTGGTCTTACAAGGAAATTCTAGGCATAGACCTAAGAATCGTCGAAAATGAAATAACGACTTATCTTGAGGCCAAGCCAGTTTGACAGAAGCTTCGTCTGGTAAATCCTAGGAAAGCGACAATAATTAAGGATGAAGTAGAGAAACCGCTTAAAGTCGGTTTTGTCTACCCCGCACAGTTGACGAAATGGGTGTCAAACCCTGTTCCAATTAACAAGAAACAGGGTACAATTTGCGTGTGCATGGACTTCCATGACTTGAACAAGGCCTGTCTGAAAGATAATTTCCCATCCCATTCATTGATTAGATTATCTATGACTGCGCAGGATGCAAGGTATTTTATTTCATGGATAGTTTTTCAGGATATAACCATATTCAGATCAAACCTGAAGACTAGCATAAAACAACTTTTATTTGTCCTTGGGGCACGTTTGCATATTGTAAGATGCCTTTTGGCCTGAAGAATGTTGGAGCCACTTTTCAGCGGGCCATGTTGTTTTATTTCCACGACCTTAAACATATAGTCGAGGCATATCTTGATGATCTAGCATCACGCTCTTGCAAGAGATCTAGTCATCTTGCACACCTCCGACTAATCTTCGAACAATGTCGCTACTATAGGATTCACTTGAATCCTAACAAGTGCAGTTTCTATGTGACGTCGGGTCGTCTCTTAGTTTTCATTGTTTCTACAAGAGGTATCATGGTCGATCCTCTCAAGGTTGAGGCGATAGTTCAATTGCCTCCCCTGTGCACTAACTACGCTAACTATGCCAAGATCACTAAAGGGTTTATGCATTTATTTAAAAACGGAGTCCCATTGTGTTGGGATGAAGCCTCTCAACGCTCTTTTGAAGTGTTGAAATGCGTCGTTATGCCTGCCCCTCTGCTTCAGCCTCCCGATTATAACAAATATTTCTTGTTGTACTTGGCCACTGCAGATTTGACCATCGACATGGTCTTGGTTCAAGAGGATGATCTGCTCGAGGAGCATGTTATTTATTACCTAACCCGAGGCCTGGTTGAGCCGGAGCTCAACTATTCCCATGTTGAGAAGCTTGCTTTGGCAATAGTGCATGTTGTCCAACGGTTCCATCATTACATTCTTCTTCGCAAGACCATTATCATTGACGTTGTGAACCCTTTTCAATATGTGTTGACATGATGAGTCATTGGTGGAAATATCAGTAGATGGATTGTAATACTCCAGGAATTTGACTTCGATTTTGTTTCTGCGAAATCCAAAAATTCGTTGGTCTTTGCCAAACTTATTTCATAACTTCCGGTCAAGTCTAGTGACGTCACGCCCGAAGAATCGCCTATCAAAGGAGATATTTTCCTAATCGCATCTTCGAACCCTTGGTATGGAGATATACTAGTCTATCTCCATACTTTGAAGTGCGTCACTTCTTTCTCGGGACGAGCGTCAACGAATTCTCCATCAGGAACGAAACTATCTCATACTCGATGACACCTTGTATCGTCGAGGTGTAGATTGCATTCATCGTCGGTGCCATATACATAAGGAAACAAAGCTCGTTCTGAACGAATTCCACACTAGAGCATGTGGTGGTGATTTGTCTGAGAAGATGAGAAACAACACACAAATGGATCCAGCTCAAGCTCTACATAAGTCCTTTTTACTAATTTCTTTATTGAAAAATGGATTGAAGTATCAACTTATTCTTTGAGAAAAGATGAAAATTAAGTTGGATTATACATATAGCACATCCTACCCAAACTATGAATGTATTTCTCTATTCTCAACGCACTAATATAGTTGCGATTCTCAATGCCCTAATATAGTTGTGAATATATGTAATTACAGTCCAGTGATGAAGAAAAAGACGACGAAAATAAATTACAATCTAGCGATGAAGAAGAAGATGGAGAAGAGAAGAAGAAAGAAAATGTAAGCATAAGCTCCCATAAAAAAATCCCTATGCAGAACCTGCAAATGAAGAGAAGAAAGAAGAAAATGGGGGGTATAAAATGTATGAGAATCTTTCTCCACAACCTAATAAGAAGGTAAGCGAATCTAAAGAAGAAAAAAGAGTGAGGAAGAAAATAACTATGAAGGACAAGATCAAGGAAAAGCTCGCCGGAAACGTTCCATATCAGAACGGGGGTGAAGAGGATAAGAAGGAGGGTCTGCTGGATAAAATCAAACATAAGATTCCTGGAGACCATGCCAAGGAATGAGGAAGAGGAGGAATTTTTGCGAGCACTAAAGTTAGTCTAAACAAGGCTTCTTTCATCTGTCCAGCTTGTGCTTAATGCTTCCTTCATTTCTGGAGCGCTAACGCCTTGACCGATAGTAGGTAGTATGCATTGTGTGATTTGATTAATAGCGTTTGCAGTGTAACATGGAATAAAGAAGTGAATGTCATCAGATTCACATGTGTAGTAAAGTATCTGGCTCGCAGGAGATTTGCTTTGTCAGAATTAGTGGACAGTTTTTTTGTTAAAATGTTTGTGGTATTTAGGTCATATTGATCGCAGTGATTAAATTTTATTATTGGATAAGGCTAGTCCATGCCATTTGTATTGTAAAAATAAAAATAATGTTAGTGGTTGTCATTTGTATTGCATATCAAATCCAAAATAGGTTGAAATGAAAAGATTATTGTAAGTGGGTCGAAGTGAAATTATTATCAATTTACAGAGACTGGATATGTTCAGTATGTGTATCAGTTTGTTATACTTATATAAACGAGAATTTGACGGTATCATTTGTTAAAATATCTGTGGTATTTAGTCCAGGTCGAAGTGAAATTATTATCCATGTACAGAGACCATATATTATCCATGTACAGAGACTGGATAGGTCCAGTATGTACACAGTCAGTTTGTTATAACTTTATAAATGCAAATTTGACAGTATTATTTGTTAAAAGATTTTCGGTATATACTGACAAATTGTGAAGCAAGAAATGCAGAGAGAAAGAATATAGCAGAAATAGTATTCAGTATATTGAGAATGTAAGGATAAAGTACAATGAGAAGAGTTAATGAAGAAGTTGTATGCAAAAGGAAAATAGCTGAGCTAAATAGGCTGAAGCAAATCAAGAAAAGAAAGTATAGCTGGCCAGGACAACTGGCAGTGTACAGTCAGCCTGTTGAGGTTACATTATATTTAACACTCCCTCTTAAACTCAACAGTTACAAACATCAGCATTGATTATGCCCAAGTGTTGTCTCTTAAAATCAAAAAGAGATTTTCCTAGTGGCTTTGTGAAGATATCTACGAGCTGATCTAGAGAACCATAGAATTGAAGTGCAATATCACCATTATTGACTAGCTTGTGGATGAAGTGAAAGAGAGTGTCAATGTGTTTGATTTGCTTGTGAAACACATGATTTTTGGATAGAGCTATTGTTAAAGTATTGTCATGGAAAATAAGAGTTGGATCCTTTTTTGTATGTGACATATCGTTCAATATTCTTCCCAGCCACACAGCTTGATAGGAAGCTAAAGTAGCAGCAACATACTCTTCCTCTGCAGAAGATATTGATACAATTGGTTGTTTCTTTGATGCCCATGACATCAGGTTCATGCCCAGGTGAAAACAATGTCCTGAGGTGCTTTTCCTGTCATCTAGGCTGCCTGCAAAATCACTATCTGTGTAACTAGAAAGTTGATTACTATCAGATTTAGTGTACTGTAAGCCAAAATTGAGAGTTCCTGCAATATATCTCAGAATCCGTTTCGCCATTTTCCAGTGAGAATCTTTGGGAGATTCCACGAATCTGGAAACAAGGATAGTTGCATACATAATATCAGGCCTAGTTGTTGTAAGATACAACAAACTGCCTACTAAAATTTTGTACAGGGTAGGGTCCACTGTAGGGCCTTCATCTTTCTTGCTCAATTTCGTGCCTAGGGGGTTTTGCTGGATTGCATTCTTCCATGCGAAATCTTTTGATGATGTCTGTTGCATACTTTTTCTGACAGACAAAAATTCCTTTGGTTGATTGATCAACCTCAATCCCCAAAAAATATTTCATTATGCCAAGATCTGTCATCTCAAACTTAGATTGCATGGCATGTTTAAAAATTGTTAATTCAAGATTTCCAGTATATATCATGTCATCAACATATAAACATACAATCAGTTTTGGTGTAAAGAGTTGGCTCATTTTGACTTCTGCTGAAACCACTTTTGATCAGATAAGTGTCAATTCTGTTGTACCAAGCTCTTGGAGCTTTCTTTAAGCCATACAAGGCTTTCTTAAACAGATATACTTTGGTTGGCTTCTCTTGGACTTCAAATCCAGGTGGATGATCGACATAAACTTCTTCTTCTCAGAAACCATTTAGGAATGCCGACTTGGCATCCATCTGGTATACTTTCCATTTATGTTGGGTTGCTATGGCCAATAGAGTTCTTACAGTGTCTAACCTTGCTACTGGAGAAAAATTTTCACCATAGTCAGTACCAAGTTGTTGTGAGAATCCTTTGGCAACAAGTCTTGCCTTGTGTTTTTCGATCTGCCCTTTTTCATTGAGTTTAGTTTTTTAAACCCACTTGACACCAATACTTTTCTTGTGACTTGGAAAATCAACAAGATCTCATGTCTTGTTCTTCTCAATGGAGTCAATTTCTTGGTTCATGGCTTGAACCCAATGTGGCTCCTTAGCTACTTCTTTAAAAGATGTAGGTTGACATGACATTAATGCAAAAAGATTGTGTTGTTCAAAATCATCCAATTGCTGATGGATTTCTCTCAAACTTCAAGTTCTCTGATTTTGAATTTCAGAGGATGAGTCTCTGCTTGAAGTTGAGTTATCCTGAGAATTTTCAGATTGTCCTTGTACCTGCAATCTTGGAAGAACAAGTAGAGGTATCTGCTATCCTGAATTTTTTGTGTTTTTGGAACTGGGTAGCAATGGATGTTAACTGTCCAATTGTTGACTTTCTAATTCATTCAAGAATTGATTTTCCATAAATTTTACATCTCTGCTGAGAATTAGTTTCTTGGAGATTGGATTGTAAATCCTGTAAGATTTAGATGTTTCACTATATCCAGTAAAGATACATTTCTCACTTCTATCGTCCAATTTCTTCCTTAATTCGAAAGCTATGTGAGCGTATGCTATGCATCTGAATGTCCTTAGATGCGCAACATTGAGCTTTGTCCCACTCCATTATTCTTGAGGGACTTTCATATTTAGACTTGTGGTTGGATATCTATTCAAGAGATAAACTGAGCATGCTACTGCTTCAGCCCAAAAAATATTTGACAAACTTTTCTCTTTGAGAAGTGTTCTTGCCATATTCATTATTGTCTGATTTTTCCTTTTAGCCACTCCATTCTATTGTGGAGTATACCTGGTTGTTGTTTGCATGATAATGCCTTGTGATTTGCAGAAATTTTCAAATTCATTGGAGTTGTATTCTCCTCCTCCATCATACCTGAGTGCTTTTATATATTTGCCACTCTGTTTTTCAGCTTTTGCTTTGAATTCCTTGAATTTTGCAAAAGTTTCAGACTTGTGTTTGAGAAAATAGATCCAGATTTTCTTGCTAAAATCATCAATAAACGTTAGAAAGTAAAAGCTACCACCTATTGACTCTGTTTGCATTGGTCCACATAGGTCAGTGTGAACTAGTTCGAGATGTTGTTTGGATTGATTGGATGACTGTGGAAAACTAGATCTCTTATGTTTTCCAAGTATGCAAGACTCACATGGGGAATTTTGTTCTTTGAAGATGGGAAGACCTTTGACCATGGAGTGCTTCTGAAGAAGACTTAGACTCTTAAAGGGTAGATGCCCAAATCTTGTATGCCAAACCATTGTTTCATTCAGGGTGGATGCACTTTGTGCATATGGTTGAATCAGATTTGCATTTCTGAGTGTAAGGGGAAACATCATATTCTGAGTCATGTGGATTTTAGAAATCAAATTTTTTGCTTGGGATTTTTCCATATATGTTGCAAGATGCTCCCTCAAAGAGTACCTTATAGCCATGTTCAATGAGCTGTCCTACACTTAGTAGATTATGTTTCAGATCTGGAACATGATAGACATTGTTTATGTCTTTCTTTTCATTTTGTTTAGTAAGAATAGGTATAGTTCCTTTGCCTTGAACCTTGACTAAGGAATCATTTCCAAGTGTAATATCAGATGAGATTGAAGAATCAATGCAGGAAAGTAAATCTTTGTTACCTGTCATGTGATTGTTGCATCCACTTTCCAGCAACCAAAGATCTTTGGGTTGTTCTTCAGACTTGTGACATGAGAGAAACATACCTTTTGAGGTTTCTCCCGTATGATTTGACACATGTACTCTGCCTGAGAGATGATCTATCTGCTTCTTCCGGCATTCAGATTCATAGTGCCCATATTTTTTGCAGTAATAGCATTGTATGCTTGATTTGTCATTTGATCTTCTCGCTCTGCCTCTTTGAGGCTGAAAATTCTGATTCTGATTTTGTTATCTGTGTCCTCCACTGGAATGAGGGTTGCTATGATTGCTCCCTCTTCCTTGGTGACTTCTGCTTCACCCTCTACCTCTCCCTCTGCTGAAGGAGAATTACATTTTGAAAGCATTGGAGATTGACTCATCCTTGAGATGCAGTCTGGTCTCATGTGTCACCAAAGAACCGATTAATTCATCTGTTGAAAAATGTGACAAATCCTTGGATTCAAGGATTGTTGTAACAACCATTTCAAATTTCTTTGGTAAACTTCTGAGGACTTTCTCAACTATGCGTTGATCAGTGATGGCTTCACCAGTTAATCTGATCCGGTTCATGATTCCCATGACTTTGGTCATGAACTGATCCACATTTTCAGACTCTGTCATTCTTAAGGTCTCGAATTGCATCCTCAAGGTATACAATTTGACTGTTTTGACCCTGTCATTGCCTTAGTAGGATGATTTAAGGATGTCCCAGGCCTGTTTTGAAGTTCCAACACCTGTGATTTTTGAGAAAATCGAGTCATCCACAGAATTTTGAATCCAAAATTTAGCTTTATTTTCTCTGTTCCTCTGAGTTGCTTGAGCAATTCTCTGCTGGTTTTTCATGGTGGAAAGGTCTGCTAGATCTGGTTCCACATATCCAAAATCCACTGGATCCTAGCACTCTTGTGCTTGGAAGAACGATCTCATTTGAAGAGACCAGAACTCATAGTTCTTTCCAAGAAGAATCGGACCCTGAGTTGGTCCTAAATTGCTAGACGTCGCCATCTTTTAAAGAATTTAACAAAACAGAAAAAAAAAATTGTTAGAAAATTTTGTATTTACCTGTTTCCCGCATGTAAAACCAGGTCTGCTAATTTCTTGCAGGGACTTCAGAACTCTGCGATTCAATATTTCGTGCATTTTGACTTCGTGAGTTTTGGCTTCACGATTCTGACTTCGGGACTTCGTTATACGAGTCCTCCAAACTCTTATCTCTCCAACTTCCGATCGCCGAAATGTCGAAGAGAGCTTAACGACCTTGGATTGGCCCTTGGTCTTCGTTCAATGTGACTACACACCTAAATGTTAAAGCGCTAATGACTTTTCATGATTCAGAGAATAGCGATGCCTGTGCCGTTTCTTTGTCCCTCAATTTGTCAAAATTCAAAATATCCTGGCGCCTATTCAAACGCCTTTTCGGGATTTCGCGTTTCGGGACTTCCAATCTTTAGTTGCTTGAATTCTTGTCGCCTAGATGGATGAAATGCCGAATTTCGAAATATCTTGGCACCTTTCCTTCTCGAACGTCTTTTCAAGATTTCGTGTTTCGGGACTTCGGCGGTTTTGTTGCGCCGATCCTGGGTCTTTCAGACTCCCGGTGTGCGAAGTGCCGAAATTTCACCTTGAACAATCAACTATCCAGATCCTCCTATGATCTGACGGTCCAGATCCTCTCAGGATTTCGCGATTCGTTATTTCGCGACTTTAGAAGTCTTGTCACTGAGTTACCCAAACCGCGAATGCCGAGATGCTAAAATGATGGCACTTGGATATGTTGCCACCTGTCCTCTGAGTATGGATGGCTCACAATCCTTTCGAGATTTCGCGATTTCGCGTATCAGGGTTTGGAGTGCAGTCTCCTTTGCTTGTCCAACTCCCGATTCCTGATTTTGTGATAGACTCAGATCGATGACTCATGATATTTCTCGATGCAACGGTCCAGAATGAATCGGGATTTCGCGTATCGGAGTTTCGAGTGTAGTCTCCTTTGCTCGTCCAACTCCCGATTCTTGATTTTGTGATAGAGTCAGATCGACGATTCACGATCTTTCTCGATCCAATGGTCTAGAATGAATCGAGATTTCATGATTCACGAATTCTCACGGCAGTCTTCTGACCTTTACACCCTGCGAGTCAGCGAAATGTCGAGATCTCGCCGCGTGTCCCTTGATGAACGGTCCTAACGATTTTGTGACTTCGCAAGTCAAAATTTCTCCTGTGCGCTCCAGAGGACTAAGCCTCATGCACTTTCTCACGGATCTGACGGCTATTGGTCCTCAGTGCAAAATCCAACGGCTATAATTCTTTCACCTTTTCTGCGCTCTCCTCATCCCTTTTGAACTGAATTTTCACCTCTGATCTCTTCGCAGGACGGATCTTACGGCTGCAATTTCTCATTCTTGGCTCCTCTAACGTGTTATTTGCTGCCTTTGCAAGGATTTTCTCCTGCGGAAGAAAAATTCATGAATCTTTCAAAGATTTGAAAGAATTTCATGAGTTCTTTGAAGCTTACTGTTCTCTGCTGCAATCTTTGATGGAGGAGAGATATTTCCCGAAATTCTTTAAACGATTCTGCCTCCTGCAACAATCTTTCACAAATTTGAACGAATTTCTTTGAATTCTTCAAATGTTTCTGCCTCCTGCAGCTGTTCTTCGTGAATCTTTGACGAATATGAAATTGTTCACGATTCTTTAGAGTTTCTCCTTCTTCGGTCTCTGCTTGCTCGATCTTTTGAGCGTATAGCGCTCTGCTTCCTCGCGTGAGATTCCTATGAGGATCTTTTGAGAGTATTACGGACAACTCTCCAAGCCTTGCGAAAAGTCTATGTCGCGTGCTCTCGTGATCCTTGTAAGCTCTACGCTGTGAGGATCGTGTTGCTCTCCAGCTTGTGTGAAGAGGCTTACTGCTGAAGCTCTGATACCATGACAAATTGTGAAGCAAGAAATGCAGAGAGAAAGAATAGAGCAGAAATAGTATTCAGTATATTGAGAATGTAAGGAGAAAGTACAATGAGAAGAGTTAACGAAGAAGTTGTATGCAAAAGGAAAATAGCTGAGCTAAATAGGCTCAAGCAAATCAAGAAAAGAAAGTACATCTAGCCAGGACAGTTGGCAGTGTACAGTCAGTCTTTGAGGTTACATTATATTTAACATATACTCCATATTGATGGGAATGTTTAAATTTTATTACTCAACCAAGCCTGTCCATGCCATTTGTATTGTAAAAATAAGGTTACTGAATTTCATTTGTATTGCATATTGATTGCAGTGGTGAATCCAATATTTGTATTGTATATTAATTGCATTGGCAAATCCATTATAGGTTGAAATGAAAAGATTATTGGAAGTGCTCAAAGTGAAATTATTACCAATGTATAGAGATCGGAAAGGCACACTTGTTATAATTTTATAAATATGAATTTGTAATGAAATTTAATCAGTGTTCTGGTTGATTTTTTTTTAATGTTAAATATATAGAAGGGATTTATGGAACGCTTTTCCTTATTATATAATTATAATATAAACATAATTATTTGTTAATTTTTAAAAAATGAATCAAATTTTAGTTATTTTGCAGATTAATCTTATTTATGACAAACATATATAGCAACCTTCCAGATCAATGTTCTTAATATCATATAAATAAATCCAAAAAATTATAAATTAAACTTCAAGGAAAGACTTCAAATCATAATACAAAATACATGATAACAAGTTTTGATAAAATACATGGATAACCACTTTTGCTATTATATGATTATTTTACACATACAATAATTCCTTTCAAAAAATAACATTAAGATTATAGTTCATAAGCAACACAACAATCCTTTAAAAAAATAACATTAAGATTATAGTTCATAAGCAACACAACAAATGAAAGAACTAAGATGGTAATGAAAGCATTTTATATCATCTACAAATATGTAAATATAAAAGTTCAAAGAAATATATCAAATCACAATAGTTTTGATATTATCCTGTTTTCTAAAATATGACTTTGTATATGTAAATGAAAATATGATTATTATAACAATCATATTTATATTTACATATTTGTAGATGATATAAAATGCTTTCATTACAATCTTAGTTCAAAGAAATATATCATATCACAATAGTTTTGATATTATCATGTTTTTTAAAATATGATTTTGTATATGTAAATGAAAATATGATTATTATAACAATCATATGTAAAGTAGTTAGTGAAAACATAAATTGCATGTAAATGAGAATATGATTATTGTATATGTAAAATAATCCTTGAAAATACAAGGTGTATCGCTCATGCAATAAAGGAAAGAACTAAAACAACAATGAAACTATTTTAAATGTAATATTAGAACAAAAATTATTACAATTTATGTAGATATCAAATGCTTTGATCCGTAAACTTAGGAGTTATAGCACTCACGGCTTCACCAATATGGATCACCCGTAAATGAAATCTGTTCTTTACACTTTTAACTCAAGATTGATTATATAGCTCATTTCTCTATGTAAGCACATAAGCAACCAGTTAAAATACACTAGTGTGGAACAGAGACTCGGCATGGTAAAGCGACCATTGGGGTTTTGGCTTGGATTCCATCCTTTCTGGTTTTAGGATTCGAGAGTAGTTATGGTGCCTTTAGTTGGGATCTGTATGATAATGGAGTAGACCCACTGACAAACCCCTGACCTACCATTAAAATCTCTTTCTACACACATTGCACTCTCACCTTTATGGATATGCTCGTATATATAACATGTCTCAAACAATTAGACACACTGATTATAATTAGATTCACCAGTTACACAAACTGTTCACAAAAGAGTGCATGCATGCACATTCTTAATATAGTTGATATGCATGTGCATGTGACTGCATGGAAAATTGGTTGGCATGTTTCCAACAATCTCCACCTTGACCACAATTTACCTGATATCATACCCCAAATTAATTCATCACCTTTTCTACAAGCCAAGAAAATACAAACACCATCGCAAGTTCTCTAACAAAACTGGTTTCATAAACATGTCTGCAGAATTCACTTTTGTATGGACCTTTTCCAGAGCCACTCCCCCTTCATCAACCACTTGTCTTACAAAATGGTATTTAATAGAAATACGCTTCGTCTTACTGTGATAAGTTGGATTGCTTGCCAAATGAATAGCACTTTGACTATCTCAAAATACTTTCACCTTGTCCTGCATCCTTCCAAACTCACCCAACAAACCTTTTAACCAAATTTCCTCCTTGCATGTATGTGAAGTAGTCATATATTCTGCCTCAATAGTGGATAAAGAAACTACGTTTTGAAGCTTTGACATCCAACTAATAGGTCATCCTGCAAGAGTAAAGACATATCCTGAAGTGGATCTCCTTTTGTCCAATTCACTTGCAAAATATGAATCTACATAACCACAAACTGAATCACTGGAACCTTCATAGGTGATAGAATAACTGCTTGTTCCTCTAAGATACTGAAACACCTATTTCATTGTTTCCCAATGCTCTTTACCTAGATTTTCCATGTATCTATTGACAACATCAACTACATGTGAAATATATGTTCTAGTACTCACCATCGTATACATCAAACTTCCCACTACATTAGCATATGGTACACGAGACATATAATACTTTTCTTCGTCATTACTAGGACATAAACCTGAAGAAAGGTCGAAATGGGAAGCCAGGGGGATCTGTATGGATCTCACATCATTCATATTGAATCTCATAAGTATTTTCTCCACATACTTTTGTTGTGATAACCACAACTTACCATTTTTTCTTGTCTATGTGTATCTCCATGCCTAAGATTTGTTTTGTTGCTCCTAGATCCTTCATATCAAACACCCTATCCAACGATGCCTTTAACATGTTGCTTTCGACCATACTTTTGCTTGCCACAATCATATCTTCAACATATAACACCAAAATAATGAAGATGCCATTTTCCAATTTTTTAAGGTAAACACATTGATCATATTCACTTATTGTAAAATTTAGGCTTACCATGAAGGAATCAAACTTCTTGTACCATTGTCTGGGAGACTGTCTCAGGCCATACAATGACTTCTTGAGTTTACAAACAAACCTCTTATTTTGATACTGAACAAACCATTCTAGTTGTTCCATATATATATATCCTCATCTAAATATCCATGTAGAAACATTGTTTTAACGTCTATATACTCTATCTCAAGATCAAGTAAAGAAACTAGTGTTAACACAACACAAACTGAAACAAGCTTCACAACTGGTTGAAATATTTATGAAAATCAATAGCT
Source organism: Picea engelmannii (assembly GCA_009831015.1). NCBI lineage: Eukaryota > Viridiplantae > Streptophyta > Pinopsida > Pinales > Pinaceae > Picea > Picea engelmannii. The sequence goes on from ML784609.1 coordinate 155,085, forward strand.
TCCTTTTGAGAATACCCTTTTTCTACCAGTCTTTCTTTATACCTTTCAACTTTATCATCAGCACCCTTTTTCAGTTTGTAGACCCACTTGTAGCCGAAAACCTTCTTGTCCTTTGGAATTTCTACCAGGTCCCATGTTTTATTCCTCTCTAAGGCATCCATTTCTTCTTTCATAGCTTTCTTCCATTGAGAATTTTCAGATACCTTAATTGCTTCATGATAACAACTAGGTTCTCCATCAATAGAAACCAAAGCCACAGATGAAACATAATCGTCATACCTTGTAGGAGGATTCCTAACCCATGTAGATCTCCTTAGAGATGGTTGAGGCATATCTTCAGTTTCCTGGATATTTTTTGCATATTCATCTTCTTCTTCTAGAACTTCTTCATACTCCCCCCTTTCTGAAAATGGATGAGTTTCCAACTGAATTTGTTGTACTCTTGATACATGTTCTTGTCTCACTTCAACATCTACCAGTTCTTATTTTAAGAGTGAGGTTTTATCAAGTACTACATCTCTACTAATGATGATCTTGTGGGAAGTAGGATCCCACAATCTCTACCCCTTAACTCCATCACCATAACCAACAAATACATATTTCTTCGATCTAGGATCTAACTTAGAATGTTGATCTTTAGAAATAAGAGCATAAGCATCACAACCACATATTCTCAGATTTGAATAATCACAAGAATGACTTGTTCATACCTCTTCTGGAATCTTATAGTTTATTGCAATTGATGGTGACCAATTGATCAGATAGCACGTTGTAAGAACTTCTTCTGCCCACAATTCCTGCTGCAAATTGGAATTATCGAGCATGCTCCTTGCTCTCTCTAAACGAGTCATATTCATGCATTCAACAATACCATTTTGTTGAGGAGTATAAACCGTGGTCTTATGTATTTTGATCCCAACTTACTTGCAATAGTTTTCAAATTCCACAAATGTGAAATCACCTCCATTATCTATTCCTAAACACTTTATTGACCTTTCAGTGCTATTTCCAACCAAAGCTATCAATTGCTTAAAAGTATTAAATACATCAACTTTTCTTTTAAGTAAATAGACCCAAACCTTTCTAGAGTAATCATCTATAAATGTCACAAAATATGTCGATCCCCCAAAAGAAACCGTAGGGGATGGTCCCCAAACATCTGAATGAATGTAATATAGGATACCTTTGCTTATATGCCTTCCTTTTTTAAACTTTTGTCTACACTGTTTTCCAAAAACAGAGTACTTGCAGAAATTCAAATTCAGAAACTTTAAACTTGGAAGTGACTTACGATCAACATGTACCTTAAGCCATTTTCTCTCTCATATAACCCAAACATTGATGCCATAAATGAACAGAGTCACATGCATCTTCAAATGCTACCACTTATTGATATACTTATGTTCTTCCTTCAAGCTGATAAAGGTTCTCGATCCTCTTTTCCTTCATGACTACTAAGATACCTTTGGACACCTTCAATACTCCACCTTGAGTTGTACACATGTAACCAACATAATCTAGAACTTCCAAAGATACCACTTTCTTTCTAAGTTTGGGTACATGCCTTACATGTGTTAATGTTCTTACATAACCATCATTCATTTTAATCTGGATGCTACCAACTCCAACAATTTTACAAGAAAAAACATTTCCCATAAAAATAACACCATCATCAATAGATTGGTAAGTTGAGAACCAATTTCTATGAAGACACATGTGGATGGATGCACCAGAATATAACAACCAATGTTGATGTTGATGTGAAACATCACAATTATACAATACCTCATCAATCATACATGAACTAGAACATGAACTTGTTTCAGCTAAATTATCTTCCTTTGCTTGTTTTGTGGAGTCCTTTTTGGATGCATTCTGTCTTTTCCAGCAGTCCTTCTTGAGATGCCCAGATTTTCCACAGAACCAACATTTTTTCTTACTCTTCTTGCCTTTTGAATTAAACCTTGATGTACCTCTCTGATTTTTCCCTCTTTCTGTAGATCGACCTCTGACCACCATTGCTTCTATTGTTGAGGTTTATTTACTAGATATTCTCCTTATCTCCTCAGACAACAAAGCTCCCACAACAGTTTCATAATCAATGGAATATATTGAGATAAACCACATAGATGTGACCAAATGATCCCAGGACTCTGGAAATGAACACAATAGTGTAACTTCCTTGTCATCATCTTCATACGTTATGTCCATACTAGATAATTGACAAATCAGAGTATTGAAAACATGTAAGTGATCATCAATTTTTGTACCTTCTTTCATCTGCAAGTTGTACAACTTCTTCTTCAAGAAGATTATGTTCGTCAAGGACTTTGTCATATAAAGACTCTCCAGTCTATTTCACAAACATGTTTTTGTCTCCTCTTCAATGGTGTTAAACAACACTTCATTTTCCAGACATAAACGAATGTTATTGAGGGCTCTTGCATCCAGATCTCCCCATTCCTCATCTGTCATGCTTACCAGTTTCTTTGTATTTCTAGCCAATGCCTTTTGCAATACTTTTTGCTCAAGAAGATCTCGTATATTGGGATTCCATAGCGCAAAGATATTCTTACAGTTGAATTTATCCACCTCAAACTTAGAACTCTGCACTCTCGCCATTGGCACAAAACTCCAAAACCACTCCTTATGAAACTGAGCCTTTTTAAATGTGGAGGAATAATGGTATAAACCCTAAAATATTTAATAAAAAGGTTTTTAAAAAATATATTTGATACCTCAAAAACCTTTTTACCAAACATAGAAGTTCGAACTCACCTTTTATTAAACCACCCTTTTACCTTTTATTATAAAAATAAAGTCACCTTTTATCAAAGCTTACCTCCATGATTTAATAAATGATTCTTCATAATAAGACAAGGAGCAAAGGTCACGACCATGTCTTATTTTGAATAAGACAAAAACCCTTCAAATTTTGGTTCAAACTTCATACCATAAAAACCTTTAATTTAGCGTTATTTTTTAGATCAACGCTCTTGTACACCTTCGGGGGGCATGCCTTGTTTGATGATAGCGCTCTGTGAGTGTGGAAAGGGGGCGTCGATTTTTTGGTGCTCTGTGGTGCATGAACCGAGTGTGTCGATGTTGGGAAAATCTTTATTCTTTAAGTGTTGGAGCGTCGACACACCTCTAACACTGCCTAGGGAGCGTCGATGGCCTAAAACTCACTCGATCATGCCCTTTGTTCTTATAAAATCTCTGGGTTTTTCATTACTGTGGTCTTCTTGTCTTTATGTGCCAAAAACGCATCCAAAGGTTCTTGCGCTCACAGGAAACCTGCACACAATTCTCCTTGGGTCACCTGCGACACCTACTCTACCTGCTTTGATACCACTTATTGGGCAACGAAAGAAAAAAAGAGAATAAAACCAGAGAATAAGAAAGCAAGATTAAACTAAGAACATCAATCACACAATTGACATAGTGATTTATGTGGAAACCCAGTACGAGAAAAAAACCACGGGGCAATGATAATCGATATTCTTATTATTGAAGGGAGAATTACAATAGCCAACCCAAGAATACAACCATCCTCTCCTCTCTATGCACACACCATACTCCACATTATTGCGTCTTGATAACACACTCTACACACATTTCACTCTTACCTTTATGGGTATGCTCGTATATATAACATCTCTCAAACAGTTAGACAAGTTGATTCTAATTAGATCCACCAGTTACACAAATTGTTCACAAAAGACTGTATGCATGCACATTCTTAATATAGTTGATATGCATGTGCATGTGACTGCATGGGAAATTGGTTGGCATGTTTCCAATAGATTGGGATTATGGATGGCTCAATTCACCTTCCATACAGTACCAAGAAATAACATGAAATCGTACGGCTCTATCAATTTCCCTTTATGGCCGTATTTATCTCCCAATGGTTTGTTAAGAGGAAAAGTAGTTGATTACAAGGAACTTAGAATGGAAATTGAGCTGGGAAAATGCAAGTGTCGTAATATCTCTTTTATCTCATCAATCAATAGCCTTTGGAAAAATATATGAATGGAATAAGCGTGCTATTTGTTGTAATTATCCAATTATTTGCAGTAATATCAAAACACAACTTGTCACTTGTAATGCACAACACAACTACAATTCTAATAGAGTGATCTGCCACATTTTAGATGTTATAGAATTTAATCATTATAGAAAATGTTGGGATCTATTCATTTATTGTGTTTGAAAATCTATAGAGGAGTGAATATGTATTGTGTACGTGAGTAGATAATTACTACAATTAAGTATAAATACAATGATACAAAACTGAAATCATTTCATTGCAATGAAAACACACTATAAGATGTAGAGATTTTACAGTCAAAATCTAAATAGGAAAACTATCTTGGAATAGTTGTTGAATCTGCATTTCGACAATCTCCAATTACAATGTAGTTTATGGTTCTTTGGCCATTCAACATTTTCTTCATGGATCAATGTTTTCCTTCTATCTCCCTAGCCCCAAAAGGACCCTTTAAGATTCTAGTCACAAGAAAATATAGAAGAGATGGAAGTTGATAGGAGGGCTAAGAGACTCACCTTTCATTTCTCATTCCTCTCTTTTTTTCTCTTCTATTTCCTTTTTCTTTTACATTTAATTATGTTTTCATTTTCTTTCATGTATTTATTTTTTCTTAGAATTTGCATTGTCCTTTTATATTTTATGTAACATTGATTAATTGTCTAATTGCACTTCTAGTTACAACCAGTTTTTTTATGTATCACACATCCTCATTGAGGTTTTTTGGTCTTCAAAATATTCTAGGAAACCAATCATGGGTCTCACTCTCACTCTAGCTTTCGCTCGTGGCTTCACTAAGGCTAATCTTCGAGAAATATTCTTATCCAAACTCTTCAATCACAAATCATTCCTATCTTTAGCATGCTAGTTTCTTTCATTCTTATACTTGGAGATGATCTATGTTGGTAGTCAATGAAGCCAAGTTAAATTATATTATGTACTTGTTTAATGAGATCCCGACAATTATTCTATCACACAGTAACCCCACTAAAGGAAGTGTGGTATACCCTATTTTTCTAGGATCAATTGATTCCCTAAATGGAAAAAAATATCTGATGTCAACATCAAAATATCCAATCTTTAGATTTTGCAATTCACCCATTAGAATTACTCCATTCCTCTACTCAACAAAATACATATACATCTATGTTTAAGTAGTGTGTAAATGCTTCATCCTTTCACTATCTATCACCATGGACAAGGATTAGGATGCATTGAATGCAATCTTACATGCACCTACATGTTGGTTGTAAGATACATTAAATGTTGAGTTCATGCTCTATCTATTGGAACATTCAACCCCAAACTTAGAGCAATGTCAAGTTATCTCTTTGGAAGTACCCTCTATTGTATCCAAACTAGATTCAAATGATTTCCTTGTTTTCCATTTATCCTTTCTTCCATATGTTGAACATTCTCTTTAATCATGGAATTTTAATTCTTCTATCCATTGCATCTTTACCAAATTTAAAGAATGCCCACAACATCTACATGATACAATATCCATTCCTAGAATAAAGACTCATTAGTGAATATGTTATGTTGAAGTGATATAGCTATTAAAAATAATGAATAAATATGCTATTGTGTCCAACATCCATTTACCACTCAACTCCTCCAATTGTTCACTCGTTGGAAAGCTAGTTCACTTGTTAACCTGTCAATCTTCAACCTAATTGCAATGAATCAAACATCATCCCATGCTTGAGATACTTCTCCATTATATCCTATTTCCACCCAACAACTACTTACTTTGTTGGTGAGGATAACATATTGTGATACTGCAAATATACATACACATTATTTATTCTCCTTGAGCTACCAAGGAAGGGAACTCTTCACCCCCTTTAATATTTACCCTCCACATTTTTTGTTTGACGGTGTGGTTAATGGGATGAATCTCAATATTCCTATAGATTCATTGTTGTCTTGGGAAAGTATTCTAGCCATTCTTTGATCCGGATTTTATGAGAAGAATGAAATTAATACAGATTATTATTATTATTAACATAGAAACACACGGATAACAAAGATACAGTAAAACGGGTTTCTATTCAATAAGAAAATGTGTTGAAACTGTAAAATGCAATGGAAAATAAGGATCATGACACAAACCTCAAGAGCCAACTAACCATTCAACATGGTCAAGGATTTTGTTCCAGGCTACTCAATCTTTGCCAGAGGAGAGTATATACTCGCTTCCCCTTGGAAAAAATCCACACTCCTTTCTATGAGGGTTGTCACACCCCTCTCTACGAGGGTATTCTAGCATCTCCCTAGAGTATCCAAAACTCAAAACTTGGACATAGGCCAATCTTGGAAAAAATCTCATTCCCCTTCTCTACGGAGGTCTCTTCCTTTTCTATGAAGGTCTCTTCTCTTTATCCTTCTCTATGAAGGTCTACCTATGGGATTACTCATTCCTTCTCTATGAAGGTCTCTTCTCTTTTATACGAAGGTCTAGCTATGGGATCTGAAAAAATACCTTGTGGTCCAAAATCTTTCAATGGTATAATATCATGCATGCTACCCATCTGTTGGGCACCATCCATCTACTGGATAAATTTCATCTTGATAAAAATATCTACGAACCATCCATCTGCTTTCCTAACTACACCAAATCATGATCCTCCATTTCGAACTCAGAGACATAACTCCCTCTTGCACCAAACTAAGGGCTTCCAATCATCATCCTTGAAGTTTTCTTCTATATTATCCTGGGTGCCTTCTTGATTTTGAACATTTCTTTCTTTCTAAATTCATACTAGGTCAACCTGTTCCCTTTGCATCTATAATAACGATATTGGAACAACCTACAATTACATGCATCTCATCAACTATATGTAAGTATCCATCTTTCTCTTCATCTTGAGCATTTTTGTTTTGCATCTTTAGGATCCTCCTGCTCCTATATAAATACAAGATATTATCTGGTCTTTACTGAGTGTCACCATATCATAAGTCCTTCTCATGTTGTCTAACTTATGGAAATAAAGGCACAAGTTCTTTCTTCCAGGCCCTGTAAACTTACTTACACTATGCTTTCTGAGATATGTCACTTAGCCAATCAATTAGTAACAATAAGCAATAATCAAATAAAACTATATCATGATTTCTATCAGAGTACTACACATCCCTTTTCTTTTAAGAAAAACTTGTTCAACCATGTACACATCTAAAACCCTAATCATGAATAAGACTTTTGAACTCTTTTTCACTCTAGCTATGAAATTACCAAATTTTCCCTTACTATCATAGCTAAACACATACCTTTGTCACTCTCATGAGTGATCATACCTGAAATAAATATTTTATCTCTTTCTTTATCCTCTTCTTTGATAAGTCTACATAGACACTGAAATAAAACGAGGTTAATTAACATTCTCACAAAAATCTAACTTGTAATGATAACGTATTAAAGTAAACAAGATACTAAAAATAAACATGAATACTTATCTTTTGTTTTTGTGTGGGGAGGCTCCACAGACTCCACCATTTGCTATCTTTCTTCAGATCAACTGTCTTCAACTTAAAGTACATATTTCTCAATTTCTACTAAAGCTTTCTTTGAGGGAGGAGATTCCTCTTCCTCTGCCACATGTGCTTGATGCTTTATTTTCCCTTTTCCTTGAGGACAGTCATAGGAAAAGTGTCCCAACTTTTGACAGTTGTAGAATCTAATTCTTGAAACATATTTCTTCTTATCTGGAATTGTTATAGAGTTAGCTTCTAGTTGTTCTTTGAATTGTGATATCCTGGAGAAGTATTCCTGAATTGTTTCTCCTTTCTGCATCCTTGTATTCTTGAGTCGAGTTCTTAGATTCATCTTCTGATTAATGTTCCTTCCTTCATGTAATAGGGTTACAACATCAAGCATTTCTTTTGTATTCTTCTTTGAGGCCACTTGAGGAATCAAGTGATCTTTGATAGAATCTACAATTCTTCTATTGGCCCTAACTGTGTATTTTTGGTGTTGTGATTTAACTGTAGCATCGGTGGGTTATGGTACATTCTATTTAATGAATATTGCTAGGTCATTCTCTTCAAGAATGAGTGCAATCCTATACTTCCAGGAATGGAAGTTTTCCACACCTTCTAGCTCATCAACAAGCTTAGTGCTTGCAAACATCTTTTACCTAGACCTAGGAAAATGACCAAAAATTGAAAATGCTCGGAATTGAATTTTGAACTTTCTAGGAGGTGTGCTTGTCTAAGGTGAGTAGCTTGGTGTGGTTAGATTTCAGAAAATCCAAATTTTTCCCCTTCAAACTTGAACAACGGATTTCTAGACTAGTGCTTCTGGTTTTCTGGTACTTCTGGTACTGGTGAAAACTAAGGTTTCACTTTCCAGGAGTTCTATCCACTGAAAAAGGTGCGTTGAAGGTGCCAATGAGTTCCTTAGGCTAGGGAACACTTTTCTAGATGATATTTGGGTTGAAATTCCTCTTTAATAAAAAAACCCTATTTTTCTTGTCCGACAACAGTGACGTTTTTCCTTTTCCTATGAAAGATTCTCTCTTCAACTTAGCTCCGATACCATGTTAAAGTTTAAGTTGTTATTAGGTTAATTTTCAATTTACTAGATAACCATAGCATATATAAGATCACTGAGAGAAACACAATCACAAGATACACAACATTTATCCTAGGAAACCCTCATGGGGAAGAAAACCCAACAAAAACTTCCTTAATATAGATAGCCAATACAATGCCAAGCCAATAAACCAAACACTAAAGAATATCCTCTCCCAAGCAATGCTTCTTTGTCTATTCCTTCTTCCGACAACTGGTAGCTGCAACTTCCTTCAATACTTGTGCACTAGATGAGTGATCTGAGTGAGTGAACAAATGAGTGGTTGGCTTCCTTTATTTATACAAGCTGGAAAGTGTTGAAAGGAGATGTCTCTTCACTGGCAGGGCCAACTTGTCTTTCTGGGTGGTTAGAACCACTTTAATTTGTTTGGGGGGAGACTTCTTAATTTGCATATTACAATTAGGGTTTTACCAATTCGCAAAAGGGGATTTTGTCAATTACAATGCTCGACATGATCAATCCACAAAAGGGGATTGATCTAATGAATAATAAATATATTTTATCTTTTCCTTTATCCACAAAAGGGGATAAAAATATTCTTTGCATTTACACAATATTTCAACACATTGAGATGGATTCCCATGTCTTGTCAGGAGTAGGAAGAGGGGTGTACAGTCCCTGCTTCTTAGTGGTCGGTTTGGCAATAACGCATGCAGTGCATGATCCGATATACTTGTTGACATCCTGTCGAATTTTCAGCTAGTGGAAATGTTTCTGCAACACTGCCACTATCTTTTCAACATCGAAGTGTCATGCCACCCAACTGTACTGAGCTTCCCAAATCAACTTTTCTCATTCTCTTGATGGAACGCATAGATGACCTAGTCAGCAAAATAGCCCATCCTAAAGATGGAAATTAGTGACAACTGAGTTTGAGCCCAACATTTGGTATGTGGTGGTGAAGTCAGGTTCTATCTCATAGAGGTTGGCCCATCCAGAGGTCTCATGGCCACAAGAGTCTATCACTGTGGTGAGTGCCACGAATGGAGGTTGGTTGAGGAAATCAGTGACTCAATTGGTACTTCCTATTTTATACTTGATGTTGAGGTGGAACTACTGCAATTATGTGGACCACTTATGATGGCGGTCATTATGCAATTTTCCTTATGTCTGCATGAACTGCAGTGGCTTATGATCCGTATGGATGACTGTCTCCTTCCCGAGAATGTAATGTCTCCACTAGTGGCAGGCTTTCATAATGGAGTAAATTTCTTTGTCACAATTAGGGTACTTATGGAAAACATCTGATAGTGTCTCACTATGATAAGCCACAGGGTGGCCACGTTGAGTGAGAACTGTGCCCATAGCATAGTCCAAAGAATTTTGTCACAATTTCAAAAGGGTTGTTGGAGGTCCAGTAATGAAAGTATTGGGGTTGAGCACAAGCACTGGTTTAAATCATTGAACGGTTGTTGTTGGGATATGCCCCACACAAATGTTTCCTTAACACCACCCTTGGTTACTTGGCTGAGGGCCCAAGAAATATGGGAGAATCCCAACACAAACCTACAATAGAAATTGGCAAGGCCTAAGAAGCTCTGAAACTCAGTGAGTGTTGTTGGGATTGGTCATTCATGGATGACCTGGTTCTTGGCTGGATCCACATGCAAACCATGTTGATCCACAATGTATCCTAGATACTGGACCCTTTCCATGTCAAAGGAGAACTTTTCCAAGTTGGCATATAGCTTTTGTTGTCGTAGGGTGTGCAGAACCTGTTGAATATGTTGCAAGTGTTCCGTCCAAGTCTTGTTGTATATGAGGATGTCATCCAGATACACCACTACAAAAGTGTTGGTGAAAGTTCGCAGGATGTTCATCATCCTCATGATATTTGTTGGAGCATTTTTCAAACCAAAGGGCATGACCAACCATTCAAAAAGACCTTCTTTTGACTTGAAGGTGGTATTCCATACATATGATTGTTCTATGAGGACCTGGTGGTAGCTAGACTTCAGATCATTATTATTGAAGTATTTCCCCCCTTAAGATGATCAAGGAGATCGTCGATTCAGGGAATCGGGTACCGGTTCCTGACTGCAATTTTATGCAGAGCCCGGTAATCAATGCAGAGTCACCAGGTCCCGTCTTTCTTCTGCACCAACATGATTGGGCTCCCACAAGGAGATGAGTTGGGACATATGTGCCCCTTATGAATAAATTCTTGGATTTGTCACTTGATCTCCTCATTATATAAAAAATATTGGCGGTAGACTGACCCATTGGGAAATGATGCGTCGAGGGTCAGATCGATGGGATGCTTGACCTTATAGTGGATAGGTACCCTGATAGGTGAGGAGAAGATATCTTTGTATTCTACCATGACCTAGTCCACTTGCTTCTATTGTGTGGAGAGGTTGGTCGCAGAGGCCCTGCATGTGGCTGAAATCTTTCACTCACTCTGGGAGCGAATCAAAAAGAAGATAAATTCTCGATCTAAGAGATGACCTTCCTACATTTCTTGAAAGAGATCAAGGAAATAGCACTAGGTGGGACTGCCTTGGGTATCCTATATAATTTCCTGTTCAAAGTAATAATAACACTGCGAGGCATAGACTCATATATAGCATGACGTTCCCATAAATAAGGTTGGACCAAAAGAACATTACAAAATTCTAGAGGAGAAACATCACACAATACCTCCTCTTTGAAGGGCTTGATGTCATACGATAAGCGACACTGTTGGATGACACGAAGATCACTTCCTTGGTGGAGCCATCCAATGGTGTAGGGTTGCAGGTGTGGCATTATCAGAAGGGATAACCACTTGATGACCTATTATTATATGAGGTTCTTCTTGCTACCTCTATCAACGATAAAGTGCAACGAGGTGCCTTTTACCCACATTTGTGAATGAAAGAGGCGCTCTCCTTCTTCTGGCTCGTCTGGTTCGTCGGGGTAGACCTTGGTGGTGGAAATGGTGGCACTAGGTTCTATGTCAATGATCTACCTCCCCATTTCTGGTTCTGAATCAAATTCATAACTTGCATCTGATTCAAAATCTTTCACCTCAGTGACCAATGATTTCTTTGAGCGGGAATCAACAGTGTTATGCCAGGGGCTCTTATGGAAGTCACACCACTTACCGATATCTTTCGTTGTATTTATGGTGTCCTTCTTTTCTTGTGGCTTAGACTAGTTGTCCCGAGGCTTCCCATATTTTCTCTTTCCTTTGTTCTACAAGTTGGGTATTCCCTTTACTTTCTTTTGATGTGAGGGGTTCCCAAGACCAAATTTCCACATCTTTTGTTTAATTTTTTGCTTGATTTTGATGGCATATCGATAGGTCGCGCCCAATGACGAGATGTCCAAAAAATCCATTTCAGCTTTGATGTATCTATGCAGACTTCCACCATACTTGAGCACAATATGTCACTCAGAATCTTTGATACCCATCTTGGTGCGCAAGGTATGGAAGATATTTGTGAACTTTGTAATTTCTTGGTCTCTTTCATGTCGCGGTGTGGTTCATTTTGTATACACATCGTCATAACTTCCAATAGGGTAATATTGTTCCTTGATAGCATCCCTGAAGGACTCCCAGGTGACCGCGACTGTAAATAATGAGGGTTCCTCTGTTTTCTTTTTCTCACATAAATTCTCCCACCAATCTTTGATATGGGGAACAACTTTGAGGAGCGTAAATGTAATATTTTCTTTATTCTAAAAGTTATGGATAGAAAAATACCCTTCTAATAGATTCAACCATTTGTCTATAACATCTATGTCTATTTGACCTTAAAATATGGGAATATCAAATTTGATTTGTACCTTGAATAGGGTGACGCCTCCGCTTGAGGAAGATGCATCACATGTTGGTAGTTGCCGAAGGATTTGTGCAAAACTATCCATCATTTCGTTCCTCTGTTGCGTGAGGGATTCCTCGAGAAACATTTTGAAAGGATCTCCTATCCCATGATATCTATTTTCTCCCACCATGAGAGGTCACTTGGGTGTGCGATAGATTTTTTCCTCAATAGAAACAAGCTCAAGACCCAATTCTTTGTACCCTGACCTCGTCGCGGACATGCATTAAGAACAACAAGGAGGAGACCGCTATGATACCACTGATCCGGATTTTATGAGAAGAATGGAATGAATATAGAATAATATTATTATTAATATATAAACACATGGATAATAGAGATAGAATAACAGAGATACAACAAAACTAGTTTCTATTCAATAATAAAATGTGCTGAAATTGTAAAATGCAATGGAAAACAAGCTTGCTATAATGGTGGTGGCTTATCTATGAGAAGAGATGCGATGGTTGAGCTCATTCGCAAGAAGATGGTTACAATGAGGATCTCAAATCATTTTTACAATAAATAGTAATTCCAAAACCCTAGACATCCAAAAACCTAACACTAGGATATGAAGTGCCAAAAGTCATGTGGGCCTCGTTGGGGTAAGTTAGTACATCAACTTCACGGGGTCATAACTTTTGCATACGATCTTCATTTTAGGTGCACGATATCCCGTTGGAAAGGTATATCCAAGGACTAAAATTTTTGTCATCAGAATCTGACATTAACCACAATTTGATTGTGGTGATCCCTAAAAACACTATTTAGGGCCTCAAAATGACCACAGAAGTTGGGGACCCGAAAACTAGAAAAAAAACTGCCAAACTAGAAAACTGCCAAAATGAGCCAGCTGGAATGGTGGGAGGCCACTGACATCCATCTGGATCATTATTTCTTTGAAAAAATTTAGGTTCATGGCATGTGTCTTTCTTCTCCCAACAAAAATCCTCAAAATGGTCTTTCTTCGTACAAAAAAAACATAGTTTGACAAATTCTATTTACAAAAGAAACAAAGTTTGACATACCAACAACTAGAAGCTCTATGGCCTTTCTTATTGTATAAATGAAAAATTACGAGTGTCTTAATTGATAGATACCTCTTACTCTTTGGCTGATTGGCTTGGTACTCCTTCTAAGTGTTGGTGTAGGTTGAGTCTTTGAACTTCTCTTATAATTTTCCTTCCTCATTCCACCTCAAGAAGGAAGGAATGGTAGTGTTATTCCATATTCATTTTCTAATCTCATCTCTTCTAATGACAAAGACAATTATTCCATATATGTTTCCTTTAAAAATGTGATCTTGGTGTCCCTGGCCTTTTCCTCTCTACCATAAAAACCCAGGCCTTCATTCTTATCCCTTAGTTCATATACTATGGAGCTTAGGATAATTTATCTTCTCTTTCCTAACTCTTTTCCATCACAGCCAATATACCTTAAGGATGAGTGCCCGAAGTTGGTGGATGATAAAGTGGCAATGGGGTGATTAGGAATGTGCACCCGCATGAATACATGCACATTTCCAGGAAATCACACTCGCAGGAATGCGTGTACATGTTCCTGATGTGAAATGTTCAAAAAACCCTGAAACTCCACTTAGTGAGCCACGTAGGCATGTTCCCAAGAATGTGTGTGTGTGTTCTCAAGAACGTGCATTTTCTCTTGAGAAACACTTGTTTAGGAATGTGTGCACGTTCCTAAAAAATTGAAATCAAAATAACACAAGCATGCTTTAGGAATGGGAGTGTGTTCCTAAAAATCATCCACGCATTATTAGGAATAGGAACATGCATGCATTTTTGTTAACATTGTTATCGCACGGGTTTTAGGTTAGGAAAATCTCGACCCAAACAATAATATGGAGACAAATAGGAGAAAACCTACCCATTTTCACCTTAGATAGGTATTCCTATCACTTTAGAGGTGAGATGATCACCTCAAGGGGGGAATCTCAGGTGACCCTAGGGGGAGATGATATGAAAAGTGGGATGATGAAATGAATTCCCCTATAGTTCAGGTTTCTAAGTGGAATATGGATTTGATGACATGTCTCGGAAGTGTTTTAAGGTTGCCAAGTCTTTGAGTACCTGCGGAAAGTGTTTGTACCTTCCTCAAACACAAGAAAATCCAAATGTATAAGCTATATGTTAAGTGGAAAATCAAGTTAATCTTGTTATCCCTATTTTCATCATTCAAAAGAGATATATATCAAAAATAAACAATTAATAATTTGCTAGATAAGATGTTAAAAATCACGTAAATGATGCAAGAGATAAGCTAGTAAACACAAGTACAACTTGAGTATAAAAGCATAAGACTTTAGAATCAATGTAAGGCTAATATGGACAAGTATTGCAGAGATATATTTGTAGCCTTATGGATATAGAAAAAATAAAATTATAGAAGAAAAACTATCCACCAATTATCAAAAGTAATCCACCCAAAGGATGCACTAAGACTAGTAGATGGTAGGGGTAAATTATTAGCAACGTTTGACGGTTGAAATGTGAGTTATAAGTAAGTAAAAGAATGATTTTATGCATCCCTGATGGTTGTATATTTTAATTAGTTATATCTCTAATAATACCAATCCAATCAAGATGACTTAGTGGCCTTGACAAACTCTTAACATGTAGAAAAGTTTCCAACTTGAACAAGATCAATATCTCACTAAATCATGTTTACCAAGGAAAACAATTTCTTTCTCCAATGCAAACTTCAGATTAGTGCCTTTGAAAAATGGGTGAATGGAGTCTTTAAAACACAAGTTATATAAAAACTATCCCTAGGGGTGTAAACCCTCTTATTCCTTAGGGCATGTAAACAAAACTCAAGGTAGATCAAGGAGGGTGTACACCCTTGTACTCCTTCAAGATACCTTGCAAGAAAATACTTGTAAACTAGAAAATAAAGAGATCTTGATGGAGGGTGTATTAACTTATACTCCTCCTATATTTTTAACCAACAATATCTTGAAATGAGCAAGAAGAATACATATTTTCCTTACCAAGACCAAGAGAGTTGCAAGATCAAACCCTAGTTTCACCAAGAAAAACCATCCATAAGCAAGAACAAGAGTCTCCAAGATGTACACACCACCTTAACTTTTCCATTCATCAAGAGATATACCAAAAAACATTTTCAATAGAGGGAAAGATACCAAAACTTCTCAAGTATAGCGAAAATTTTAGCCAATGTACTCTTCTCACAATGGGAGAGCTATGATGAAAATGAAATAGAGATGATATCTATTTATACAAATCCTATAAAACATAGTTTGTCCACATTCAAAGGGTAAACTACAATATAAGGGGACAACAACCCTTACTCTTTCCACTTTTCCAAAATAAAATTTTTAATTCATAATTTGCACATAAGATAAACCCTAGAAACATGACATCACCCTCTTGGGGAAACGTTTTGGCACTTTTAGGTCAATTTGTTGGGTTGGAGATGAGTGCACTAGGCCTCCAAAGGCCAAATTGCTTCAAGGTAATCCTCTCCTCCATGATCCAAGGGCTCCTTGTGCCAAGTGTCTCCAATCACCATCAAACCCTAGCCCTAGGGTGACATCAAGCCCTTAAAGGTGATGTTTTGGCCTCCAAAGGAAATTCGTTTGGATTTTAGGGGCTAGGTGAGATATTCCAAGGTTCATTTAGGTCTCCAAAGGAATATCATCATCATCCAGTGTGTGGGCCCTAGTATCCAACCTGTGGAATTCAAGCCTTAAGGAATCCAAAGATAGGCTTGTTCTTCCAAAAATGTCCACCAACTAGGTCCTGCAAAGACAATGAATACACCCTCCAAGGATCTAAATTCAAATGCATCATGATGAGTAAATAAAATCAAGAAAAGAGTCATCTAATCATGTACATCCAAACTACCTCATCAAAATAATCAATTTCTCAAAGACCCTATTCAATTTTCCAAGTTTGGTCATGGGAGGCTTGACCAAGTGACCTATTGGGTGAATCGTACCTCAATTTTATGAGTGTTTCCTGAGTGGACCTCTTTCTAAATAATGTGGATGAGGTGACATGGATGGGGGAAATAATTTTTGGCATGGGTTTCATGACATACAAGGGGTTGTAGTGTCTCATTTATGGGTGCCTTTGTAGAGGGTGTGTTGCACCTTCGTTTTCAATGCAACCTTTTTCCAAACCCATTTATTTCCGTTTATTATTTTAATATGTTTCCAATTTGAAGCCAAGGTGGGGCTTCTACCTAAGCATGAAAAATAGTGCCCACATTGACTCTACTTTGGTCACATCATGCTTCCCCAATTTGAAAACATGTGTGCGGATTCTACCTAAGAATTAAAAACAGTGCCCAAACATGTTCCACCTTGGTTAGCATTTTGTATTAGTTATTTTTCACCGGTCCCGACAATTTATTATGAGAGGCATTTAATTCTTCTCAGGATCCCTAGGCAAGCATATATAAGGTTAATGATTGGATTTTATCTTTTTTCAACTACAGGCCTATGGACCTTCGACCCCTTCTTCCCATGAAATGAGGGACAACGTGTTCTTGGGTCAGTGCACCCAAAAATCCCAAAAGGTAAGGAGATGAGGGGATGAAGTGTGGAAAGTGAAAAGTATGGTCAGGAATGGAACATTGAATTGTCAAGAGGAACTCCCAGCAGCAAACATGTCCCTAAGGTTGATGCACTTACAAGGGCGCAATGTCAACCACCAAAGTGAAATAGGGAAAAGAGAATAATGTCCAAGCAAATGTTACATAATCAAAAGAAATAATAGATGTAACAAACTCAAATTCCTCAGATATTGAAATGAAAAATTCACCATAATACCTGGCTTGTACCTCATGGAGCAATACCCAATGTCTTTTGGAAGCCAGCTGATGTGTTGGATATCGTCGTGATGAACATGGAGTTGTTGTGGGGAGGTGGGTCTTTGTCTGTGCAAGTGGACATTTATAGTAAATATGTCTCTTAGTACTCCATGTCTGCAAGCTGAGGTCATTGAGACATCATCTCCTTAGTTATCCCTAGGAGTTGGGGATAAAATCTGGTTCCTACTTGGGACATTCACTCATCGTAAAGAGCATGATAACTGCAACATCTCCTAGGGGGCATGTACCTACAATGAAACATAAAACCATAAAATCCATGGTGGCTCTACCACCCTTCATCCATATATATCAAAACCAAAATGGAAACTAATCTAAAAAGAAAATTTTGCATTTTTTCAAAAATTTCTAAACAAATTATATAATATGATGAAATCAATATGGAGGTAGAGAAAAATGAAATATGAAATGCAGCTAAGAAACCATGATCAATAAAGATGCCAATGAAAGGAAAACAAGATGACCTACCTACTTACCTAGGGCCTGGGCCTTGAAGAAGTCATGTTCCATTAATGTAGGGTCAGAGAAGAGACCCATACACTAGTAATGGCATGTTTCTCCCATCCAAAGACGTCAAATAATGCTTCTCTTTCTCAGACTTCTTCTTGATGATGTAAGGGCGAAGCCAAGTGTTGTTATCCTTTCGGTCATATTTAGGCTTGCCTTTATTTTTGTCCCAAATGAATGGAAGACTTCCTTCATTGTAGTTGATGTAAGGTATATTATCGATGTAAGGATAGGAAGGAGGTATAGTGTTGACTTCATTTATGATGGCTTATTCATGTTCTTTGTCCTTATTATCTTCTTTTTTCAATATCTGGATGGACCCTGGATCTTTCTCTTGGAACTTCGAAATATTTTATTTTTATTCATTTTTCCTTGGGAGTAGTGTATCTATTCATTCCTATTGCATGAAAGGTAAGTCTTGTGGATCACACTAGATTGTTTCTAGAATCTCATCAAAATCACCCTCACTTGTATAATCAGGACTATTGGGGTCCATCACATGCTTTTCGTCTCGTTATAAACTATATAATACCTCAAAGGTTCCATCCCCCATGGGAATGTGTACATGGGTACGATCCATGCTAAGGAAACCTCCAAGAGCAATAGACCAACTCCTCTATAAGAGAATCCCCCAAGCGTCCAGGACATCAATCACTACTATGTTCATAAGAAGGATGATATGTGGAAAATTAATCTGGAATACCTCAATGTTCTCACTTAGTCCATAAATATTTACCCTCTTAGAATAAATGTCACAGACATTTTTGTATTGTTGGGTCATCTTCAAGCCAATTTGTTCCATCACCTTCAAATACATGACATTTTTTGAGGCTCTAGAATCCAGTATACATTTGTTTAGGGGGAGGCCATTCATTCCCAATGAAATATAGAAAGGAGGGTTTTTGTCCCTTTATCGATCAAGATACATGGTGTTTAAAATAATTGGAGGATCCTCCTTCTCAGTTGGTACCTGTAATAACTTCAAGATTTCCCTCCTCATAGAATTAGTTTTTCACATTTTTTTTACAAGGACCGTCATATTCAACTTCCCAAACATGGTTGCAATGTCTATGTTCAACTTAATCTCATGTTTTATTGGAGTTGGATTTGGAAGTAACTCATGTAATGGAGGTGGAAGCAGTGGGACCACCTTTTCTGTATATGGAGGAGGAGTAGTTACTTTTGGCTCAGGGGGAGTGGAATGTTGCGAAGAAGGAACCAAAGATTTGTTTCTTCTAGTGTATGTTAAAAATTCCCTCTTTCTCAGTTGCTTTCTCTGATCAGCTATAAATTGGTTTAGTACCTATAGTCCTCCCTCTCTTTCCCCTTATCTTTTGGCCTTGTCAATCTGTTCAAGTGTGACCTCTTCCTCTTGGAAGTTACATATCATATCCATGAAGTTCATACTATCAGGATAATCTTCGTCTTGTTGGGGAAATTCATCCTCTTGGTGAGGTTATTGACTTGGAGAACACAATGGTGTTTGCTCTGTGTTTACCATTCCAAATGGGTTCAATGTATCATGGTCCTTTGCCTCTTGTTGAGGACTTGATTTCCGACCTGTGGCATCTCTCTATTTTCTAGCAAACTAAGGTCTGGAGGCGGATTGATTTGATTCCATAGTGGTTAATCGGCCCATGATTTGATTCTAAGATTGGACAAAATGATTACTCATCTAATCTATTTTTTTATTCAAGAGGGAAATTGAATTAGGATAACTACTACTGGAAGCCTTAGTTTTTGTCTTTTCCTTCGCATGAGGATACTAAAAAGGATCAACCTTTGAGTCAAGGAGGTTCTCTTCAATTTCTTCATTGTACTCTTTTACTTCTGCCAAGGTGGTGGGATTCTTTTCCTTCAGGATGAAATAGAATTGTCCATCGAAAGAATTCATGTAAAGGAGATGAAAAATTACATCTATAGGGAGTAGTTTTGTCGGTATTTGACTGTATAACTTGTCAAACTTGTTGTCAAATTCACTCACTATTTCATTATCCTTATTCTCTATTTGATTGAACGGTCCTACAAGAATTTTGTTGTCTTTCTTCATTTTACATATGTTCTTGAATAACTTAGTGAACTCTTCATAAGATATAATTTGATTATCAGGAATCCCTTTGAACCATCTCTGAGCATCTTCAACCAATTATAAGGCTAGTAGCTTCATTGATATATCTTCATGTTCCACTTCTACATTTTCCATGTCTCGGGCTATGGCGTAGATATGATCATCAACAATGGTCACATTATTTCTTGGAAACTTTGGAAACCATTTGTGAGACTCTTTCGGCATTAAAAACTAGCCACCAAAAATCACAAGTAATCCACCCAAAAGATGCACTGATACTAGTAGATGGTAGGGGTAAATTATTAACAACTTCTAACAGTTGAAATGTGAGTTATAAGTCATTAAAAGAATGACTTGTTGCAGACCTAATGTATGTATATTTTAATGATTTATATCTCTAAGAATACCAAGCCAATCAAGATGCCTTAGTGGACTTGACAAGATCTTAACATGTAGAAAAGTTTCCAACTTGAACAATATCAATATCTAACTAAATCACGTTTACCAAGGAAAACAATTTATTTCTCCAATGAAAACCTCATATTAGTGCCTTTGAAAAATGGGTGAATGGAGTAGTTAAAACACAAGTTAAATCAACAATATCCCTAGGGGTGTAAACCCTCTTACTACCTGGGGCATATAAATCAAACTCAAGGTAGATAAAGTAGGATGTACACCCTTGTACTCCTCCAAGATACCTTGCAATAAAATAATTATAAACTATCAAATGAAGAGAACTTTATGGAGGGTGTATGCACTTATATTCCTCCTAGGGTTTT
This sequence comes from Picea engelmannii, assembly GCA_009831015.1. Lineage (NCBI taxonomy): Eukaryota > Viridiplantae > Streptophyta > Pinopsida > Pinales > Pinaceae > Picea > Picea engelmannii. The sequence continues at coordinate 175,762 of ML784609.1, forward strand.
AACCAACAATATCATGAAAAGAGCAAGAATAATGCAAATTTTCCTTACCAAGACTAAGAAATTTGCAAGATCAAACCCTAGTTTCACCAAGAAAAACCATACATAAGCAAGAAAAAGAATCTCCAAGAGGTGTCCACCACCTTATCAAAACCATTCATCAAGAGATATACCAAAAATCATTTTCAAGAGAGAGAGATACCAAAAATGCTCAAGTATAGAAAAAATTTCATCCAATGTAGTCTTCTCACAATAGGAGAGCTATGATGAAAATGAAATAAAGATGATCTCTATTTATACAAATCCTATAAAACATAGTTTGTCCACATTCAAATGGTAAACCACAAGATAAGGGGACAACAATCCTTACTCTTTTCCCTTTGGCAAAATAATATTTTTTAATTCATAATTTTCACATAAGATAAACCCTAGAAACATGGTGTGACCCTCTTGGGGCAATGTTTTGGAACTTGTCAATTTTTTGGGTTGGACATGAGTGCCCTTTTCCTCCAAAGGATAAATTTATTCAAGGTAAGCCTCTCCTCCATGATCCAAGGGCTTGATGTTCCAAGTGTCTCCAATCAACACCAAACCCTAGCCCTAGGGTGACACCAAGCCCTTAAAGGTGACGTTTTGGCCTCCAAAGGCAAGTCGTTTGGATTGTAGGGGCTAGGTGGGATCCTCCAAAGTGTCATTTAGGCTTCCAAAGGCATATCATCATCATTTGTTGTGTGGGCCCTGGTATCCGACCTGTGGGATTCAATCCCCAAGGAATCCCAACCTAGGCTTATTCTTCCAAAAATGTCCACCAACTAGGCCCTCCAAAGACAATGAATACGCCCTCCAAGGATATAAATTCAAATGGAACATGATGAGTAAAAACAATCAATAAAAGAGCTAGCTAAGCATGTACATGAAAACTACCTTATCACAATAAACAAGTTCTCTAAGACCATATGCAATTTTCCAAGTTTAGGTATGGGAGGGTTGACCAAACAACCTATTGGGTAAATCATACCTCAAGTTTAGGAGTGTTTCACGAGTGGACCTATTTATAAATCATGTGGATGAGGTGACATGGATGGGGGAAATAATTTTGGGCATGGGGTTCATGACATACAAGGGGTTGCAATGTCTCATTTATGGGTTCCTTTATAGAGTGTGTGTTGCACCTTCGTTTTCAATGCAACCTTTTTCCAAGCCCATTTATTGCCTTTATTCCTTTAATATGTTTCTAGGTTGAAGCCAACGTGCGGGTTCTACCTAAGCATGAAAAAAAGTGCCCACCTTGAATCTACCCAAGTCACATCATGCTTCCCCAAGTTGAAAACATGTGTGGGGCTTCTACCTGAGCATTAAAAGTAATGCCCAAACATGCTCCACCTTGGTTGGAATTTTGTATTAGTTATTCTTCATGGGTCCCATCAATTTTGTATGAGATACATTTCATTGTCCTCAATATCCCTGGGTGAGCATATATAAGTTTAATTATTTTATTTTACCTTTTTCTAGCTACAAGCCTCTATGCCTTCATCCCCTTCTTCCCATGAAATGAGGGACAACCCCTTCTTGGGTAAGTGCACCAAAAAATCCCAAAAGGTAAGGAGATGAGGGGATGAAGTGTGGAAAGTGACAAGTATGGTCAGGAATGGCACGATGACTCTTCAAGAGGACCTCCTAAAACAAAACCTATCCCTAAGGGTCACCCACTTACTAGGGTGCAATGTCAACCACCAACGTGAAACAGGGCAAAGAGCATAATGTCCAAGCAAATGTTACATAATCAAAATAAGTAATAGATGCAACAAAGTAAAATGCCTCAAATATTGAAATGAAAATCACCATAATGCATGGCTTGTACCTCATGGAGAAATACCCAATGTCTTCTGGAAGCCAACTGATGTGGTGGATAATGTTGTGATGAACCTAGATTTGTGGTGGCGAGGTGGGTCTATGTATATGAAAGTGGACACTATTGGTCAAGTTGTCTCTCGATACTTCATGTATGCAACCTGAGGGCCTCAAGACATCATATCCTTAGTTATATCTATGATTTGGGGATAACAAACATGAAATATCTCTCTCTATACCCCCCCTCTCTCTCTCTTCATATTTCTTCCTCTCTGTCTCTCTCCAATCACTCTCTCCATATCTCTCACTCGTTGTATCCCCCCTCCTCTCTCTCTACCCCCTCTTCCCCTTGCTTCTTGTCCCCTTCTTCCCCACACTCTACCCCATAGTTCCCCTCTCTCTATATCCCTCTCTCTCTCTCTACCCCACTCACTCTCTATATCTTATATATGCCTTCTTCCCTCTCTCAACATAT
>ML784609.1:178734-256623 GCA_009831015.1 Picea engelmannii
CTCTCTCTCCCTTGCATCTACCCTTATCTCTTTAATACGCCTATTTCCCCTAGTCTATAAATGTAGTTATAACTTGTCAAAAGACTGTGGAAAACTAAATATGTGTGAATGTTGGATTTGATGAACCTTTTTGTTATAAAAGGTAATGTATGTATTTTTTTTTATTAATAGAAAATGGATAGTGTTGCATAATTGTTGAAAGGGGAGTTTTCCAAAATAAACCATGGTGGTATGAGAGATATGGTGAGGGGAACTAGAAATGGTTGAGATGGCCCCCACAAAAAAGTACCTTACTGGATTTAATGGATCAGACGCATAACATTCCTTTGACCCATAAATGAATTACCATTGAGACTGGTAGTTGGAAGAGTCCTCATCAAGAGTTAATGAGGATATGGGGCAGAGTAACCATCTGCAATAATTTCATACCTAACCATGAGATGGGTATTTGGACCCACGCAACCTTGCTGAGGAAGGAAAGAAAAGAGGTAATTCATGGGCAGAGGTAGAGCTACGAAGAGGTAAATTCGAAAGACCAATCTCAAGAAGAGAAAAGAGTGCTTGCAACTCTTTGGTTCGAGAGAGAACTGAGAAACAAGATCGTTCTTGGTGTAAGAATCTTCTAGCAAAGTTTTCAATCCAAGCTAATAAATGGGGCCAACGAGTGACTGTCGAAGTAATCGTGCAGACCTCCTTGCTTGGTATAGAAAAAATCGGTTGCCAAGATCTTGTGGGAGGAGGAGAGTAACCTCCATCCTTGACAGTCGTTGAGAAAGAAGAAAGAGTCTCTCTCATAGCATCGTGGTCTAGCTATGGGGTGGCCAATGGTAAATCCATTCAAGAGTGGATGTGCCTATGGTTGGGTGGAAACATTCACCCCTTTCAACAGTCACTTCACGATTCTGGTTTTCTGATAAGTATTTTCACACTTTGTGTATTAAAATGGAAATGATGATTGGATATCTATATATATATATATATATATATATATATCTGTGTGTGTGTGTGTGTGTGTCTATGACTAAGTTCTTTACTAAATGATTAAGGTATAAATGTGTGTTTTCTTTCTATGAACCCATTCCTTTGAATGGTCTTCTATTTACCTCAACTTAGCATCTAGAGACTTATGGGACATGAGCTTGCAAGAGAGTCGGGGTAGGATTAACTAGAATTCTTAAGTCATGCCAACATCTTGAATATACCTTTGAGGGAATACCAAGTTAAAACCTTATGGAAGGAGGGAACCTCCTTCAGACCATTCACCCGTGTGACTAAGGGGTCACGCCCATGTCCTTAACCAATTCACGACTAATATATTAGCATGTAGCCCTTGAGATTTTTTGGAGGACCCATATGACCAAGGTCTAGGAACTCTACTCTAGGCTCGAAAGGAGATAAGCCTTTTTGGCTTTGAAACTCTAGGAGTTCGGAGATCCGTAGTATTGTGACCTTACCATTTGAAAATCGACTGAGGAAAACTTGTTGTTACAGTTACCCACAAGGTTGACCGACGTCTGGAAGTTTCCCTAACCAGGGCAGATTGACCTATCCCATTGTTAAATACTGACCCATTTACCAATCATGAAGTAACAATAGGTACATATCCAAGGGTATTCGGGAGTCCCCATTAGCCGTCGAATCTATGCTGAGGTAAGTCCGGTGTTGACTACTTTGGGAGAAATGATGTGTTATAGCACCAAATTCCATGAACGTTGAAGTTACGAATTGATGTAAGTCATGGATCTAGGAACTCCTCATAACCATCTAATCAAATACTGGAGAGACTCACGTATGATACTTCAGCGAAATCCTACGTTGGGAGAGAAGAGTGTCCATAACGCCGAAACCTCTGAAAGTCGGAGTTGCGAAGTAACGAGGACCGTATATCTACGAACCCTTTGGGATATCCCATGACCTTTAGATCTAGACTGTGGTCAGCCCGACACTGACCACTGTGGGAGAAAGGAGGAAGTCACACCACAGATTCCCCAAATGTCGAAGTTTCAAAGTAATGGAGGTTGTATATCTAGGGGTTTACATGGACACACCTTGACCCTGAAATAAAATGGATTGGAAGGCAATCGGTTTGGGGTGACGTGGCATGCTGACATCACCCAAGGTGACTTGGACCCACCTTTGACATGCCACATGTCAACTAGATTCGTACAATTCACAAACCCTATGTGTCCATTATAACGTGACACATGTCACCCACTGTAGGGGCCACGTGTAACACCCCTGTTTCCCCCAACTTGTAATTAATCATAAAATAGGATTACCTTGCTAAGGCATGTGGATGAGGTAAATGTATTATTGTTAAATTTCCCATAACTGAATGTTGGGGGTAAATCCTTGAAGTAAGAGCCATGATATCTCTAGAGGAAATAATCAGTTAATGAAGGAAAGGACTGGTGGTTGAATAATAAACCACCCCCATGAATGGAAACATGGGTTGTTAGCCTGAAGTACCATAGAGACCTGCAGACCTGAGCTTCCTTTTGACAGAAGGAATAGGATAGGTCAAAAACCTTCCAAAAGAAGGAAGGTAAGATACACACAAAAATAAACGATAAGGAAGAGGGGCAATAAGAGGGGAGACACCAGACGAGAGCACAAGCTTGTAAGGGATATGCGCAAACCAAAAAGGAAGTGCAGAGAACATGACCTGAAGGACCCAAACGTGAGCTTGATATTGAGGAAGCATCTGATAAACCTCACAGGGATACTGTGACAGAGAGAAGGTCTCTGAGATATGGCATAGTTCCCTAGTGATATCATGGCTTGGAACGAGGGTGGAAAGAGTGCTAAGAATGAATGCCTATGATCCTATGGTTGGGAGGAAAGGCACATACCCATAGTCAATTAGTTGGATGAAACCTATAATAGATAAGTATTCTCATACCTCGTGTAATTGAGATTTAACTATGTAATAAAATTGGATATCCTCTGAATGACTTAGGGATGTGCATGTTTGCTTAATGATTATATTGTATCTCTTTATTCTTGTTTAAATTGTGTATTTAATAAAGTATGGAATTGTCTTATTTGTATACATAAATGACTGAGCCCTGTGGTGGATTAAGTTAAAATAAGTGGATTGTGAGTTCGTCAACCTTGGCCACGATTTTCACGGGTGCACATTGACACTCAAAGTTGCTCCGATTCTCCGAGAGGATGGAGTCTGTTAAAATCAGGAGAAGTAGTGCAGATATGCATAGAGTCTCTATGAGGCAGGCAGAGGTCGAGAACCTCTTAAGTTCTAGACTTGATGAAGGAGTGCAAGGGGTGTGCAGAAGACCCTTCTAAGTGTTAAGTTCAGGAGAAAGAGGGCAAAGCTCTTAAGTATTTCATAACTGACGAATCTCAAGAAGGATAGCGAGATTCAAGTATAGAAAGGGAATATCCTTTGTTTGGAAGAAGAACAGACGAAATTTGTTTGGAAAGAGCCATAGTCTATTGTGACCGTTGGATACGGGAAAGAGCGTGGGAGTTAACCCTTTGATTCCTTTAGACTTCGTGAGTTCGATGAATTGAGAGAGTTCGTCATAAGGGAGGTGTTATCACTTCAGGAAACTCTCATAGGCTGTAAGTGAGAGATGCATGGTAACTTAATCTTTTTGGAAACTATTTTCTCAATAATAGGTGTGGGTTTGGATCAATATGAATATCTTAACCTATGGATTGTATTCTCAAGACAGTCTTAACTATATTCATACAACACAAGGCCTTCAAGAGCTATTGTCAGATAGGTTTGTATAACAAATGGATAAGAAAACTAATCAGTTAACCAAAACATACATAAAACCATATATATGATGGGTCAACAAACTAGCCAAAGATGCTTGTGATTCTTACTTAACAATCAAAAGTAAGATGAAAATTACCATAGGATCATTAAACAGAGACAAAAAAACTAATTCCACTCATAAGCATAGACAAAGATGAAAGAAGGTCTGACAGTAACAAATGAAAGAAGCTTGTAGGCTGATATATTAAAGAAAGTGTCTTTCATACAAGATAGTAGCATATAGAACTCAAAATCAAACAATGTGTTCATCTTCAGTTTTAAGCTTTATAGCCTTTACAACACAGTATCTAGATCCTGAAATAATGGATCAGATATGCCAAAAATAGAAAGTAAAAACTAACTTGCAAAAGATAAGGAATGATCCTCAAAATGAGGTCAATCTCACATTTCATGGTCTTCATATCTTGTAGAGTCCTTGTGTAGTGCAGAATAGCCTTCCAAGGCTGAGTGATGACTCTTCCAAGAGATACAATTCGAATTTGTTGAGATGTGCCAAAAATCCAATTTGTTTCCACCAAAATAGGTGCCAAAACCAACTTGGCTACCTTTTCTAATCCTTATGCACCAAAAATGGATCATGAAACTAAATATATAATTCATCATCCATCCATCATGAGTGTTTTCAAATGATTTGGATCGGAAAAACCTCGATCTGTGCAAAATTTAGCTTCCTCTGTCCAGATACATGTTTTTGTGGTTAACATAGAAGACTTATGGGTGGATTAACTACCGAAAGCTATGATTTCGGTGGTTAATGAACAGTCATCCTGTTTGCCTAAACCACCGAAAACTTAGCTTTGTCAAAACTTTAAAATTTGCAAAGATGATTACCTTGATGCTTTGCTGCGTGTTGAAGGTCTTTTGGACGATCCAGCTCTTCTTCGTGTAGATCTGCGAACTTCAACTTGTTGTGTAGAAGACCATGGTATATATACCATTGTGGTAGCTAAGTTAGCTAGAGTTTCCAAACCTATTTTCTCCTGTGTTGGTGATTGATAATCTTTGAATTTCAGCCTCAGAATTCTAAGCTCCATGTACAACTTCATGTTCTCCCTTATCAGCACCCTGTTCTTGTCCTTGATTTTATCATGATTTTCTTTGAGACTTTGGTTCATGTTGAAAAGCTCTACATTTCTTTCAGTCAAGTCAGTATTTTCCTTTTTAATAACTCTTTCTAAGACCTCCATCTCATAGACTTGTTGCAGGAGTTTATTGATTTTCCGTGCCTTAGATGTTTTAGGCTTGCTTGAAGAAGCTTTTGACAATGGTTGACTGTGTGCCTCTGGAGGAGTTGGTGAGGGAAAGTTGGGATAATCTTCTGCAAATTTCTCAGCCTGTTCATCACCTTGTGTCTCTGCTAACTCCTGCTCTGGCTCTGAGTCATTGTATGGTAAATTTAAAGGGTTACTTCCTTTGGCAAGGTCCTTGGTCTGCTCACCCTCAAACTGTAACTTTCTTTTGGTTCTTTTTATTTTAGCAGAGGATGATTCTATCGGTTCTCTTGGTGGTGAGATACCCTTCTGTTTTCTATGACTGCTTTTTGGAGTAATGGTCTTCTTCACAACTTTTTTACCCTTCTCCTCCTGTTGCCAATTAGTCTCGAATTCATTCCAGAAGAGGAAGTAGTTCCAATCTACCTGCCTTTTATTCAATGACTCTTTGACGATGAGAGTAATGAGTCCCTGATGAGACAATCTACTTTCCACCTTAGTGGGCTTGGCCTTGACCTGCCTGGCCATTTTTGTAAGGGCTTTGTGCAAGTAAAATGGTAAATTGATAGGAGATCACCCTGTGAAGTGATTTAAAAGTTTGAAGTGGTAGAACATGACTCTATTGTATCTACCTTCATAGGTGATATAAACAAAGATTTCCTTCATGAGAGATTGCCACTTAGGTTCCAGATAAGACATTGGTATGTCTTTTTTCCATATAAGATATTTGTGCAGAGGCTGTAGGTAGGATCTGAATTCAATGTTTGAAGGCACGGTTGATTTGAACCAACAATCACCTATTCTGGGGAGACCAGTGAACTCATCTATGGCTGCCTCATCAACCACAAACTCCTCCTTTCCCACTGTTGTTGTTATTCCATCATACGAGATAGGAAAGGTTTCGGACACCCGTTGATGAAAATCTGCCAGTTTTTCACAATATGCATAGACTCCAGTTTGCTTGAAGAACTCGGCCACCTCAGGGTGAGCCTCAAGGTACCAAACTCCATCCAATTCAGCCCTTAGAACTAGCCCTGCTTTCGGCATTTTAGTGATTGTTGACCTGTAACTGCGATTTAGGAAAAACTTTGTGCCAGGGAGACAAAAACTCTATGATTTAGGGTGACAGGGAATATGATTCAGAGAAAAACAAATGGGACAGGGTGACTCAGAGTTCTAATCACAAAGCTTAATCACTAACCGAATTCAGAAAACAGACTGACTAAATACAAGCCGAAAATTCTGAGTTTCGGTGAGATGTTCAATTGAATTGAAACAATATGGGATTTGAACTACCTGATGACTCGAACTGGCTTGATTGGTATGACAATTTTCTTGATAATGATTTGTTGAACTCGAACTTCACTCGACAATCGCCACAAAAATGGGATTATGGTCTCTGAATATGCATTTTCTTGATGAAATCACGGGCTCAAGACTGTCATAATGACTCTCGTATTCGAATTGATAATAAATGGAGATCAAATCATAGATTAATAGGGGTCATAATGGATCTATGTCCTCATGACTGGAGATAGTGAGGGGCTATGCAGCTAATCATTTCTGTTAGTCGGGAAACACGCATGAGTTTCTGTGTCTTTGTCGAGCTTTAATTTTGAAATGACAAATATAGTTAAAAGGACAATAGGGTATCAATCTTCAGATAGATACAACAAGAACATGCATACCTTACCACCTCCATGGAATTTCGGCGGTTATATCTTCATGATTACGCCAATTGACAACTGCTCGTGCAAAAGAACAGGCTTTTCATTTTTCCGTTGAAATCTCTTCGGAATTTAACTGAGCTTTTTCTTTTCCCTCTTAACTACTGATAATGAAGGCTTTCGGTGGTTAATGAGCGCGTTTCAGGCTCGCCTAAACCGCTGAAACCTGAGATTCGGTCTTTTTCTTGACCAAAACAAATAAAATGTTCTTTGTGAGTTTATTTACAAAAAATAGACTCTCTAACCTACCTACAAAAATTTAGAAATAAATTTTGGACCACAATCTATCACCTAAAAAGAAAAATCTCCACCAATTTATTTGAGCAGATAACACTAGTTCCTATTGGGGATGAACGCCTCCCTGTGAGGTTTCAAGAACCACAGAGCCAATGCCTTTCCTGAAAAATAAAACTAAAAACTATCTGCTAGTGTTTCCATTGGGCATGGAGTTATTATGTAAAAATAAAGACTAAAACTAAAATTACAATGACCAGGCTTCACAGCCTTAGACAAAATAGAGTTTCAGAAATCGCCCGTTGACCGGGCCACCGAACATTTCTTCACCTCCCAGATTCTGCAAAATGAATGTGTTGTTGTGTTGTACTTGAGTTATCATGAAAGGGTTGGTCCACAAAGAATCGATTTTGTTATGTTTGCCTTTATCCTGTCTGAGAGCGTCCCATTTCAGAACCCAATCACCAACCTGAAAATTATCCACTTTTGCCTTTCTGTCAAAAGTATCTTTGATCTTCTTTTGATGACCCTATGATTTGTCCACTAACTGTTCGCGGACCTGCTGCAGTTCCACCAAATCAAGCATTCTTCTTACCATATCATTTGAATCAGTTTGCTCTTCCTAAAAGAATCTAGCCACTAGTAAAATTAACTGAACAGGAAAAATGGCATTAGTCCCATAGACCAATTTGAATGGAGAGGTTCCTATGGAATTTTTGATAGTTACTATGTTTTCCTAGAGAGAAAATTTTAGTTTAGAATCCCAATTCTTTTTGTTGTCCTCTAACAATTTTCTGATGATTTTGATTAAGCTCTTGTTAGATGATTCGGCCAGGCCATTACCTTGAGGGTAGTATGGGGTTGAATGTACCAACTGGATGCCCATTGATTCACACATGTCGACCAACACATTTTCTTTGAAAGCTGTTGCATTATCTGTTACTAGCCTTTTGGGGCAACCGAATCTGCTCAAGATATTTTCATAAAGAAACTTCATGACAACTTGGTGAGTGGCATTCATGGTGGGAACTGACTCTATCCATTTTGTAAAATAATCTGTGGCTACTAAGATCCACTTATGTTGACCACTAGACAAAGGATTTATCTCACATATAAAATCTAAACCCCACTGCTAAAAAGGGCCATTCACTACTACAGGTCTCAGGGGCAAGGATTTTAGCTGTTGTTTTCCTGTGAATCTTTGACATTTATCACAAGATTTGACGAAGGTACACACATTTGAGAAAAGAAAAGGCCAATAATATCCAGCCCTTAGAATTTTATGAACTATGGTCTTCCAATAATGATGACCTCCACAAACACTTGAATGAAACTGATGTATAACTTCCACTGACTCTTCTTTTTCTAAAAATATGAGTAGTAAACCAACAGGGTCTTTCCAATATAACAGATTATTTTAAATGCAAAATTTGATGGCTCTGAGCTTAAGGGCTCAGGCTTGAGTCATGCTGAGTTTAGGAGGAACCTCTAGCTTTTGTAAAAAATGTATAATTCTTGAGTACCATTCACAATAAGACACATTATCTACCACCTGTTGATTGTTATGGTGTCCCTCTGCTGCCACCTCTATTTGAAAATTCGCTGAATTTTCCCCTATGAAATTTATGTCCAGCAACTCATGGTTTTCCTCCGTTAAAAGCTTAGCAAGGCCTTGGCCTTTTACCAATTTGGTGGGCTTCACTTCAATGTTGAACTTGATCAACTTTTCAATCCATTTATCTCTCTTTCCATCAATATCAGGCTGAGTCAAAACATATTTCACGGAGAGTGAAGGAACATATGCAATGACTTTTGAGTGGAGGATATAAATTCTGAAAGATTTTAAAGATTTTATGAGAGCATAGGCTTGTTTTTCAATAGGATCATACCTTAGTTCAACATCTCTGATTGTTTTGCTGAAGAAAGCAACTGGGTGATCCATATTTTCATCATCTTTCTGTAGCAGGACTATTTCCATTGTGTCATATGAAGCAAAGGAAAAAATGTAGAAAATCCTGCTGTAATCTGAACTAATCAGAGTCGGGGATTCCATGATAGCCTATTTGATATCCTGAAATGAATTCCTTTCATTGTCTTTCCATTTTATCTCAGACCCCTTTTTCAACATACATGTTATGTGTTTTACGAGCTCGACGAAATTTGGAACAAATCTTCTAACAAAATTAATCTTACCGAGTAGAGATTGAATATCCTTTTTCGACCTTGGCAAGGACAGCCTCTGAATTGATTCCACCCGAGCCGGATCAATTTTCACGCCTTCTGTTGAGACAATGTGCCCTATGAGCTTGCCTTTCCTGAGAGAAAAATGGTACTTTTTGGGATTCAATGAAATTTCGAACTGCCTGCACTTCAAAAAAACTCTTTTTAAATGCTTTAGATGCTCCTCATGACTGCTGGAATAAATGATGATGTCATCAATATAGATGAGGACAAACTTGTCCTTCTCACCCACGAAAGATATGTCCATGGCCCTCTGAAATGTGGCCCCGACATTCATTAATCCGAATGGCATTTTGGCATGCATAAAGGTACCCCAAGGAGTAGTAAAAGCAGTCTTCTCTTGGTCATCAGGATGGACAAAAATCTGGTTATAGCCAGAAAAACCATCTAGGAAAGACATAACAGCAGCCCCTGAAATTCTTTGCAGCAAATGTTCCATTTTAGGTAGGGGATAGTTGTCTTTCTTAGACCATCTATTTAGGTTTCTAAAGTCCACACATAACCTGACCTCACCATTTTTCTTTCTCACTATTACTAGATTTGCAATCCATTTAGAGTATCTCAAAGGGATTATGATCTTAGCATCAAGAAGCTTTTTGATTTCTCTTTCAATCACAGGCAAAAGAAGAGGACTGATAGGTCTGAGATTTTGTTTGAAAGGGATGGTGTCCTTTTCAAGTGGGATCTTATGTTGAATGATATCAGGGTCATATGTCTTAAGATGACTATATTTCCAAGAAAAAACATCAGAAAATTCTTTCAAAATGCTGCAATATTCAGACTTCTGATCAACAGTCAATTCATAGGAAAGATTTATGAATTTAGGCTTTCGCTTCCTATATTGCGCTCATGAACAACAGGCTCTTTCTCCTTTTTATTTGGCTTGTAGGGGACATTGTTGTGATCAAATAGCTTTTCGAGAGGTACCAAACCCCAAGGTATATAATTGTTAGGTAGTTGAACAATATCATGCTGACCCAATTTTTGTTTTAGCTTAAGCTTCTAGGATTCCTCTATATTTAGATTCTACTGGTCGACATGCATATCAGAAAATTCATCTACCACCTGGAGAAATCTATTAAGTTCATCATCATCTTCAAAAACTTTCCAGTATTTAATATTGTCGGGCAAAGACAGCCTATATTTGACTTGGATTTCATAATTGAGCATAGGGGGCATGGGAGGAATAAACATGCTCACTGAAACAACAATGGAATCGGCAAGATGATTCATATCTCTGGGTATATAAGAAATCTTAAAAATGGAAAACGAATCTCTAATTTTCCATACCTCATCCCTGTAGGCTTTCAATATGACATGCTTTGGTTGGAAAGTATTGTTTACTTGTTGTATGATGAGATACGTATCTCCAAACACCTTTAATCCTTTTATCCCCATCTCCTTAGATGAATTTAATCCCAACAACAAGGCCTCATACTCTGCTATGTTGTTAGTAGTTTTGAAATTGAGCTTAAAAGACAAATGTATAGTCTCCTTCGAAGGAGAAATCAAAACTACCCCTGCACCTGCTGAGCCTTTAGTACTGGCACCATCAAAATACATAGTCCAAACTTGAACACCCTTTTCATTAGTTCGCTGTTCAGTGGGATTTACAAGCTGCAAAGGAGCTGATTGAGAATCATCTATTTGAAGAATGCATGAGCCAAAGTCTGTGTCTACAGCATAAATAGGATGATTTACATAATTTTTTGCATCTTTGATGATGTAGGCAAGTTGATTCTCTCTGCAAATTCTTTTTAGCTCTCCTCCAAACACCAGGATCGTAGCATAGGAAAGATCCATCTGCAAAGTACCTCCTAACCTTTTTCTCCATGAACGTGACAAGAGGAGTCTGAACTTGGGTGGGATATCAGCAACCACGACATCCATTACCATGCTTCTCATTGGAAATTAGGCAAGGTTTATAACAAGGTATTTTATGAGGCCAAGGCATCTAACTTTCCTAGAGTCGAAAGAGAAGAGATCATGATATGGTTTGGTGACCTCAAGCCCAAGCTCATCCATCACTGCTTTGAGCATAATATTATGTGATGCTCCTGAATCAAGCAAGTAGTTGTGAAGGATCTTATCATGAACATTTAGGGATATATAGAATGGTGGACAAGAATCATCTTGGTCTTCTATCATAGGCCCTATAGTTACTATTGGCTTGTCATCTTGTAAGTTTACAAAATCAGCAGATGAATAGGTCTTTGATTTCAAGGGACTTCAGGATGGAAAACTTGAAAATATCATTCTTCATGATTTCGGTCAATGGCATAGGTATTTTTACTTTCTGAATTTCTGATTCAAAATTAAAAGAATATGCTGATTTGTCAGAAGTTTTTACCTCGTTGGAAGGAGCTTTGAGAATGACTTGCTCCTTGGCTAGGGGATGTGATTGCTTCTACTACTTTTTTGTAGGAGTGGAGGTCTATTTTACAGGAGCAGCATGCTACTTGGCAACAAATTCTTTCTTCTTCATAGGAGCAGCGGGCAATGGTTTAGGGGCAACATTTTTGAATCTTAAATTATAACCTTGTTGATCATCCGTCGGATAGACATATTCTTAAATGCTTGCCTCATAAATTTCTTGATCCATCAAGGCTTCTTCATAATCTACTTGTGTCAAAAAGGAGGAGTCATTTTTGTCACCAAAACAATTTATGTCATCTTCTTCTTCAACTTCATCATGAGGCATCTGTTGTTCTTCTTCTAGCATTGCATTTTGGAAAGGGGGTCTGATTCTCTGATCATCAGCTGCATTCTTGTCTCTCTGAAGGATCTAGACTTGTTGATTGTTCCTTCTGTAAGGAAAAGCATTCGGATTTCTAGGGACAAAATCATTTGTCTCTTTTTTCCTTGCTGGTTGTTGATTCTGGATCTTCAATTTTGACATTTCAGATGTCAAGTTGTCCAACATCTTGGCCATCTTTTCCATTTTACTATTAGAAGAAGAAGGGGCATCAACAGAAAACTTCTTTCTCTCAACCTTTCCTTTGAGCTTCTGAGATGCCATAATATTTGATTCGACTTTGAGGGCAACATCTTGCATTAAAGCAAGTGTGGATGATCTTCTTTCTCTGAGGATTAGACAGAAATCTGGATCAAAACCAGCAGAAAATGTGATCTTTGTTGATGCATCACTTGGTTTGATCTCTGCAAGGATCTTGCCAAACATTCTATTAAATCTTTTGATGAAGTCTAAGACTGACTCCCCATGTTCTCTTCTTAAGTTTCCGAATTCAGAAATGTAATATAGTAGATCTCTTCTTTCTCCCCATTGTTTTAAGAACACCTCATCTAGTTGCTCAATACCTGTCACTGAATTTACCGGTAGCTCTTTGAACCACTTTTGGGCTTGGCCATCCAAACTCTGCACAAAAACTCTGGTCCATACATCTTCTTCTGAAATGTTAATATTTTCAGCATAAGAATAAAAAGCTTCTATATGTTCTTCAGCAGTATAATCCCCAGCTTCGGTAAACTTTGGCATATATTTCTGATAATCTTTGGTTGGTATGGAAGATAAAGGATTAGGCAAGACAAGTGGAGCATACCTATTTTCTAAAATATGTTCCATCTTGGTTAAAGGGACAACCATGTCAATCTTGGGAGTTGATACAGAAGAAGAATTTTCAGGAGATGAAGGTTGAGATGGGATGGCTGAGTTTAAATGAAATGGTTGTCTCAGTTCACTTTGAGAAAAAATTTCAAAGATGGGTGGAAAATAAGAGGCCTTGTAAAACTGAACGAGCAACAAGGCTAATCTTTCTTCTCCCTTAGAGGACATATCATGTAAAATATCTTCAAGAATAGGAAGATTAGTATGAGTGTAGAGGACACCCTCTATAGGCTTTGTGGGTGAGGAATTCAAAGAAGAAGAAGAAGAGGTTTCTTTTTGTTGAGGGGACCCTGTAATTACCTCTTTAAGGTTGGATGAAATATCATGCTAAAAAACAAAGTCTATAACATTAGAGGAAAGTGAAGGTTCCTCTACCTTCAATATTTCAAATAAAATTTCAATTTCCTGAGAACTATGAGTTTCAGCAGCAGGGGATTCAACTAGAGGCCTTTTAGATATGAAAGAAGAAGTGTCGGTTTGAATACCTAGATTTGATGTCTTTGCAGATCCAGAAGCCTGTCTTTGTAAAGATTTTCCTTTACTGATGATCTTCTCAGGGTCAAGAACTGGTGTTGCTAGTGGGCCTTCTTGGTTCGCCCTGGTGTGAGCTCTTTTCGGAGCCACTTCGTTTCAATGGAGTCGCCAGATAGATGATTACAACCCAAATGAAGTACATGCTTTGTCTATCATCAAAGATGGATCTATTTCATCACCCAAGGAAGCTGAGCTTCGATCTCCTCTCCCCGACAACGACGCCAATTTGTTATCACTCCAGGAAACTCTCCTAGGCTGTAAGTTAGAGATGCCTGGTAACTTAATCTTTTTGGAAACTATTTTCTCAATAATAGGTGTGGGTTTGGATCAAGATGAATATCTTAACCTCTGGATTGTATTCTCAAGACAGTCTTAACTATATTCATACAACACAAGGCCTTCAAGATCTATTGTCAGATAGGTTTGTATAACAAATGGATAAGAAAACTAATCAGTTAACCAAAACATACATAAAACCATATATATGATGGGTCAACAAACTAGCCAAATATGCGTGTGATTCTTTCTTAACAATCAAAAGTAAGATGACAGTTACCATAGGATCATTAAACAGAGACAAAAGAACTAATTTCACTCATAAGCATAGAAAAAGATGAAAAAAGGTCTGACAGTAAAAAATGAAAGAAGCTTGCAGGCTGATATATTAAACAAAGTGTCTTTCATACAAAACAATAGCATATAGAACTCAAAATCAAACCCTGTGTTCATCTTCAGTTTTCAGCTTTATAGCCTTTACACCACAGTATCTAGATCCTGAAATAATGGATCAGATATGCCAAAAATAGAAAGTAAAAACTAACTTGCAAAAGATAAGGAATGATCCTCAAAATGAGGTCAATCCCACATTTCATGGTCTTCATATCTTGTAGAGTCCTTGTGTAGTGCAGAATAGCCTTCCAAGGCTGAGTGATGACTCTTCCAAGAGATACAATTCAAATTTGCTGAGATGTGCCAAAAATCCAATTTGTTTCCACCAAAATAGGTGCCAAAACCAACTTGGCTACCTTTTCTAATCCTTATGCACCAAAAATGGATCTTGAAACTGAATATATAATTCATCATCCATCCATCATGAGTGTTTTCAAATGATTTGGATCGGAAAAACCTCGATCTGTTCAAAATTTAGCTTCCTCTGTCCAGTTACAGGTTTCGGTGGATTAACTGCCGAAAGCTCTTCTTTCTGTGGTTAATGAACAATCGTTCTGTTCGCCTAAACCACCGAAAACTTAGCTTTGTCAAAACTTTAAAATTTGCAAAGATGATTACCTTGATGCTTTGTTGAGTGTTCAAGATCTTTTGGATGATGCAACTCTTCTTCGTGTAGATCTGCGAACTTCAACTTGTTGTGTAGAAGACTATGGTATATCTACCATTGTGGTAGCTAAGTCAGCTAGAGTTTCCAAACCTATTTGCTTCTATGTTGGTGATTGATAATCTTTTAATTTCAGCCTCAGAATTCTAAGCTGGTTGTACAGCTTCACTTTCTCCCTTATCAGCACCCTGTTCCTGTCCTTGATTTTATCATGCTTTTCTTTGAGACTTTGGTTAATGTTGAAAAGCTCTTCATTTCTTTCAGTCAAGTCTGTATTTTCCTTTTTAATAACTCTTTCTAAGACCTCCATCTCATAGACTTGTTGTAGGAGTTTATTGATTTTCCGTGCCTTAGATGTTTTAGGCTTGCTTGAAGAAGCTTTTGCCAATGGTTGACTGTGTGCTTCTAGAGAAGTTGGTGAGGGAAAGTTGGGATAATATTCTGCAACTTGCTCAGCCTGTTCATCACCTTGTGTCTCTGCTAACTCTTGCTTTGGCTCTGAGTCACTGTATTGTAAATTTAAAGGGTTACTTCCTTTGTCAAGGTCCTTGGTCTGCTCACCCTCAAACTGTAACTTTCTTTTGGTTCTTTTTCTTTTAGCAAAGGATGATTCTATCGGTTCTCTTGGTGGTGAGATACCCTTCCATTTTCTATGACTTCTTTTAGGAGTAATGGTCTTCTTGGAAACTTTTTTACCCTTCTCCTCCTGTTGCCAATCAGTCTGGAATTCATTCCAGAAGAGGAAGTAGTTCCAATCTACCTGCCTTTTCTTCAATGACTCTTTGACGATGAGAGTAATGAGTCCCTAATGAGACAATATACTTGCTACCTTAGTGGGCTTGGCCTTGACCTGCTTGGCCATTTTTGTAAGGGATTTGTGCAAGTAAAATGGTAAATTGATAGGAGATATCCCCGTGAAGTGATTTAAAAGTTTGAAGTGGTAGAACATGACTCTGTTGTATCTACCTTCACAGGTTATATAAACAAAGATTGCCTTCAGGAGAGATTGCCACTTAGGTTCTAGATAAGACATTGGTATGTCTTTTTTCCATATAAGATCTTTGTGCAGAGGTTGTAGGTAGGATCTAAATTCAATGTTTGAAGGCATGGTTGATTTGAACCAACAATCGCTTGTTCTAGGGAGACCAGTGAACTCAGCTATGGCTGCCTCATCAACCACAAACTGCTCCTTTCCCACTGTTGTTGTTCTTCCATCATATGAGATAGCAAAGGTTTCAGACACCTGTTGATGAAAATTTGCTAGTTTTTCACAATATTCATAGACTCTAGTTTGCTTGAAGAACTCGACCACCTCAGGGTGAGCCTCAAGGTACCAAACTCCATCCAATTCAGCCCTTAGAACTGGCCCTGATTTTGGCATTTTAGTGATTGTTGACCTGTACCTGCGATTTAGGAAAAACTTTGTGCCAGGGAGACACAAACTCTATGATTCAGGGTGACAGGGAGTGTGACTCAGAGAAAAACAAACGGGATAGGGTGACTCAAAGTTCTGATCACAAAGCTCAATCACTAATCGAATTTAGAAAACAGACTGACTGAATACAAGCCAAAAATTCCGAGTTTCGGTGAGATGTTCAATTGAATTGAAACAGTATGGGATTTGAACTAGCTAATGACTCGACTTGGCTTGATTGGTATGACAATTTTCTTGATAACGATTTGTTGAACTCGAACTTTACTCGGAAATCGCCACAAAAACAGGATTATGGTCTCTGAATATGCATTTTCTTGATGAAATCACAGGCTCAAGACTGTCACAATGACTCTCGGATTCGAATTGATAATAAATGGAGATCAAATCAGAGATTAATAGGGGTCATAATGGATCTGTGTCCTCGTGACTGGAGATAGTGAGGGGCTATGTGGCTAATCATTTCTGTTAGTTAGGAAACATGCATGAGTTTCAGTGTCTTTGCCGAGCTTTAATTTTGAAATGACAAATATAGTTAAAAGGACAACAAGGTATCAATCTTCAGATAGATACAACAAGAGCATGCATACCTTACCACCTCCATGGAATTTCGGTGGTTATGTATTCATGATTACGCCAATTGACAACTGGCTCATGCGAAATCACGGGCTTTTCATTTTTCCCATTGAAATCTTTTCGGAAGTTAACTGACCTTTTGCTTTTCCCTCTTAACTACCGAGAACGAAGGCTTTCAGTGGTTAATGACCGTGTTTCAGGCTTGCCTAAACCACCGAAACCTAAGATTTTGTCTTTTGCTTAAACAAACCAAATCACATGTTCTTTGTGAGTTTATTTACAAAAAATAGACTCTCTAACCTACCTACAAAAATTTAGAAATAAATTTTGGACCACAATCTATCACCTAAAAAGAAAAATCTCCACCAATTTATTTGAGGAGATAACAGGAGGTAAAACCTCCGATGTCCGAAGTCGCGAAGTGATATGGACCATGTATCTATGGATCCTTTGGGATCCTTCTTGACCATCCAATCTATGATTTCGGGGTTTGCGCTTCGCGAGAATTGCGATTTGGATTGTCCAAAACCTCCGAAGGTGAACTTATGGAGCACTCAGAAGTTAAGCCCTGGGTCACAACCCGAGGTCACATCTAAGAAAGGCTTAGCAAGAGAGGATAGCACCCATAGTTTTGGAACTTTCCAAAGCACCTAAGTCTGAAGTTTTGGTCAGCCATTGATCTGGTAAGAGAGAAGGGACTATTGATTCCTCTCCCATCATTTCGAAACTTTGCCAGTTCAGAGTTAGGATGAATTGGCGAGTGGTGACGTGAAAACGACCGAAGAAGAAGTTATAAAGCACCCTTTGAGTAGGCATCGGGTCAGCCTAAGGTCATATGAAGGAAGGGGATATCCTGGAAAGCTAGTGCATGTTTCTCAAATCCTTAAAAAGGGACCAAGAAAGAGCCTGTGGGTTTGGAAGAACCTCCAATATGAAGAAAGGGGAACCTAGAGAGAGTTAAGGAAAGTTAAATTATGATACCCCACCCCTTTAAAATAGTACTTAGGGTTCGGGTGTGTTACACCATGTGTCATCTCTGTCCTTACACATGTCACCCCTCGCATATACTTTCTTGGTCCATTTGGCGAGTGGAGTGCTCAGGACCCACCTTTCATTGCCTCCACATTTAGTATGTCACCACGTGCGAGGGTGGACCATTCAGGAGTCCAGGAGTTTTGGGCTCATGAGTTTTGGGATGCAGTGGCATGGGTAAGTTGAAGGGCCCAAAGGTCGAAGACACATGGTGATATTTCTAGTTCCTTCGGGAGTTCGAGAATTTGGGACTTCAGAGGACATGTGTGCAGAAAGGAGAAGAAACGTTCAGCGCCAAAGCGACGAATGTTGAAATTCTCTCTAGATTAGGTGTTAAATGAGGACCATGTCCCATCGTTGGATTGGATGGTGGATGAAATTCCCTCGTGGATGTAATAACTTGAGGATGGTATGAATGAGGTGGAACCACGTGGGCACCACATGTCCCATGTCTGATAATGCCCAAAGAACTTTGGGAGGCCATAACTTGAAATCCAGAGCTTGGTTTTGAGTCTGGTAGTAGTCATTAGAGAGATACAGTTGAGTAGAGGATGATGGAGACCTTAGAGAGATGATTTGAAATGATTAAATTAAGTGAAATTTATATGCCCCATCCCTAGAAAGGGTACTTAGGGGTCGGGTGTGTTACAAATTTATATCAGAGCAAGGCAACAACACTTGGCCTACTTGGGCTCATGAACGAGTCGCATAAAAATATTATAAGAGACCCTTTCAGGGTAACACCCTATCTTACCAAGATCCTAATATGGTTATTTAAACCTCTACTGAAGAAAGGAATGAAACTTTTTTCTATTGTTATATGTTTTGCAAAATCTAAATTGTGTGTTGTTCATAAACTAATGGATCATTAACTAATGAAAAAATGTTTTATCAGCACTCAAGCATTCAGTGGACTGTAGGAAAACTATCGCATAAATGATGGTGACACACCATGAATTGGGGGAAATCTCCCACAATAGAGAGGAAGATTTTGATGAAAGGAGGGTGGTGGAAACCGCTCCAGATTTAGATGAAACTGTAAGAAGCCTCATGGAAAAATTACAGAGTTGTAAGGATGACAATGAAAGGATGATAAAAGAGTCGGAATATCAAAATAAAATTAATGCAATCCTACTGCAAAGCTTATCAAATATACAAAGGAAACTGCAAGATGGACCAACAACCAGTCATGTGGACAAAGATCACACTAAGAAAAACAAAATTCCACCTGAGATACAAAAGCATGGCCCTGAAAGTGGCCACACAAGGAGAAGCACCTCAAAGAAGGCCCAACATGGAGTTAATATACACTCATCGGAAGAATCCTCTGGTGAGGAAACTAATAACTTCAAGGGATCCTCTAGTAGAAAAACTAGTTCACATTCCTAGAGGAGAGAAAAGAAGAGGAAAAATTCCAAGAGTCGTGACCCTGAATAGTTCAAGAAAGCCAAAACACCCACTTTCAATGGAGAAATTAAAAAAGGGGAAGAAGTAGAAGTTTGGATGCTTGGCTTGAAGAAGTACTTCAAATTCCATGACTACTATGAAAATTTGAAGGTTCGAATAACCATTTTTAACCTAAATGGAAAGGCCTCCATTTGGTGGGAGGACCTTAGGAATGTGAAAGGAATCCATGAGAAAGACTTGTCATGGAAACAATTTGAGGAATACTTCAAGAATAAGTATCTGTTAGAGAAATACTTTGATGGGAATACCAAGGATTTCTATGAACTCAAATTCGGATAGCTCACAATAGATGAATATATCAACAAATTTATTGAGTTGATAAGGTATGTTCCCTACATAAAGGATGAAAAGGTAAAGATGAAATGGTTTATTAGTGGACTACCTCGATCCTTCCGAGACATAATTGAATTTTATGATCCAAATACCTTAGAAGACACTATCCATAAGGAAAGGTATTACTATGAGAAATTCAAGAATAAGACATAACCTCATGAGGACTGGAAGAAGAAAATTAGTTCAGGATTCAAGAAGAAGGGGTTCCAACCCTCAAGATTTAAGAACCATGGAAAAGGCTCTAAGATGAGCCTTCCTACTAAAAGTGTATATTAGAAAAATTTCCCCTCTCAGAATGGAAATAAACCCTTTGGAGAAGCCTCAAGTAATACTGATAACCCAGAGAGAGAACCCTTTAAATGTTGGGGTTGTGGAGAAGAACATCTGCTGAGAGACTGCCCATATAGGAAACAAAACAATAAAAGGGTCTACAATGTCCAAGAGTATACCACAGTCAATGATGTTGCTAGGAGATTGCCACAAATCTATGCATCCTTGGATAATAGACAAGATGACTACCAAGATTCAGTGGTGGAGATGGAAGGTATGATTGCCAACCATTTAGTTTTTGTTTTAATTGACCTTGGTTCTAATTTGATTTTTGTTTCCCCTCAAATTGTTGAGAAATGTAAATTGAAATAATTTAAACATGTTAAATCATGGCTAGTACAACTAGCCACTAGAACCAAAAGAAAAGTAGCAGAGGTCATACCAGCATTCCAATTCATTATGAATGGATTACCCACCCAAGCAACCCTAAACATACTCCCTTTAGGACCTTATGGCCTGCTGATTGGCATGGACTAGTTGGCTGCCCATAAAACCAAGTTGGATTGTTACAATAAAAATTTGGAGTGTAAATACGAGGAAGGGAGAAAGGTATCCCTACAAGGGATTCAAAATCCTGTCTTAGTGAGAAAAATATCATCCCTTCAAGTGAAGAAGTATTACAAAAAAGGATGTCCTTTGTATGAAATAAAAGTGTTAGACTCTGTTGAAGAAAACAAACCAAGCCTAGAGTACCATCCCATATTAAGAGAGTATAAATATGTATTCCTAGAAGAGGTTTATGGACTACCTCCATGAAGGGATATTGAATTTTCAATAGAACTTTCACCAGGAGTGGTGCCAGTGTCTAGAACACCCTATAGAATGAGTACACCAAATCTAGTTTAGCTCAAACTATAGCTAAAGGAAATGATGGACAAAGGCTACGTTTGACCTAGTGTGTCTCCATGGGGAGCACCAACCTTGTTTGTGAAAAAGAAGGATGGAACACTTAGGTTGTGCATAAACTATAGGAAACTCAATAATATTACCATTAAGAATAAGTATACATTTCCAAGGATCGATGACTTGTTTGACCAATTAAGAGGTGCTACAATTTTCTCCAAGATTGCCTTGAGGTATGGATACCATCAGGTTTGAATTAAGGATGAAGACATCCACAAAACATCCTTTAGGACAATATATGGTCACTATGAATTTGTGGTGGTGCCATTTAGGCTTACCAATGCACTAACCACTTTTATGTGCTTAATGAATAATGTAATTAGCATGTTCTTGGACAAATTTGTATCGGTTTTCATTGAAGATATTCTAATATATTCTAGGAATAGGGAAGAGCATGAAGAACATCTCAAGATAGTGCTTCAAGTTCTAAGATAACATCAACTCTATGCCAAGTTTAGTAAGTGTGACTTTTTTCCAGAATCAAGTCCATTACTTAGTCCATGCTATTTTTGAAGGAGTGGCAGTTGATCCTGAAAAGATCAAAGCCATTATGGATTGGCCTACCCCAAAGGATGTATCTGATATCAGATCCTTTATGGGCTTAGAAAAATACTATAGAAGGTTCGTAAAGGTATTTTCCAAGATTGGTTGCCCAATCACCTCCCTTCAGAAAAAGGGAGTTAACTTAATTTGGACACTAGAATGTGAAGAGAGATTCCAAGAGCTGAAATTCCTTCTAACCAATGCACCTATGTTGAAGATTGCAGAACTGAACAAGGATTACGATTATTATGGATGTTGCAAGATCTAGTGAGAAAAAATGGGTTGGACTGTATAAATAATATGATTATTACCTTATCTTCCAGAGGATGTTTTAGGGAGTTGTAGGGATATATCTAGAGTTTCATTGTCAAAGAGTCGAGTTGGAAGACCGTGAGAAATATCTCTAGGTGAGAGAGCCATTATTGTGGAGTAGTTTCTAGACCCATGAGAATATTCTCCAGGTGAGAGTATTGCTGAGAATTGTTTCCTGGTGTGCTGGGCACTAGTCACATGGCTCGAAGACTTCCTGTCTGGCATGTTTCTGGTAAAACTAGTAAGGGAAGTGGGGCAGTTGAGGGACTAGTGATCAGAGAAGGGGCACACTTCCTTGGGTGTGATAGGTGCATGGGGAATGAGGGATTATAGACTATTTGTAGTAGTGGATACCTAGTACTAAGCAATTATGTTGAGTTTCAGACCATAAATTGTCGTTAGGACCCTGTTTTCCTTGGTGGAGTTGAGCCACAGCTTGGGGGTGACCTGTTGTTGAAAGATTATGAGCAACAATGTCTATGGATGGGAGGAATGTCTGATTCAAGGCCGCAGTTGGTGACTTTAATAAAATATAAGTGTTCTTTATGTGATTTTCTTGTTTATTGTATGCTTGTTTATCTATGGTTGACATGGGTTAAATTCTTGTATGTCGTTGCAAAGAAGTATTTGTTTTTACCATGTTTAATGAAGCTTGCACCTGTAAGTATGATGCATATAGCCTGTATTTGTAGATATGCATGGATATAACTAGCATGGTTAGTTTATCATGTGATGTAAATCTGGTAATTTTGGTTATGAGCCAGCAAGAAGAGGATGGAGTGGCCAAGTGCGCAGGGTGGTAACCGGTGTACACTAAGAGGTTGGAATTTGTGGATGTATGGATAGACAATTAAGTTCCATGCATAGAGAAATTTGATTTGATGCATGATGCTTAGATGGTTGTGCGCGATGTTGTGCTTTACGAATAGCAGGATAGTGCGTGCAATTGGTGCGTGAAGATTTAAGTTATTTCCACTACTTAAGGTGGTATTGAAAGAAATTGTTGCTTCCACTGTTATAAGTTGTGTGGTGTGACTCAGGATTTGGTCGAGTGCATTACTTCAAGTGATATTGCACTGACTAAATTTAAAGTAGACTCTATGCAGTGTACTCCTACTCTAACATTGCTCAGTGGTATGCTAGGATTATTGTAGTTTGGTTGTTTCAGAGCAAGTGTAAGGTGGTAATGGGACTTAGTGAGAGACTAGGTATGTTACAGAAGTTGGGTTGGGTACGTGGCCCATCCTGGGCTGGATGGGGATGTTACATTGTGGTATCAGAGAAATTGATTCAAACCTGGATTACTATGGGCCAGATATTAGCGTGAATATATGTGTACACTAAGAATTCATACCACACATTAGAGAGATTATTTCAAGCAGAAGACCATTGGTGCGCAATATAGAGTGGTGATGTTCACAAAGATAGTGATGTGTGGATGTGCGCACTAGAGTTTGGGATATTAAAATCATCCAATAAATCCAAGAGAAAGGATTCTGACAAAATGGTGCAAAGCTTTCATTTAGTTGTTGCATGAAACCATCTAACGAAACTTAATTGCTTACACATTTTGCAGAACTTCCAGTGAATAGAGCAGGACAAAGTCAGTGCAGAAGGTTAAGATCATGGAAAATTCATCGAGAAATTATAGCCCTAATAATGAATTTAGGGATTTGTATGACCGTTTGGGTTTTGATGGTACATAATCCAAGGAGGAGCGAATGAACTAGATTGAAACTGTATAATTATTGCAAAAAGATGTCCAGATTTATAAGGTTGATAATGAAATGCTTATGAGGGACAAGGTGCAACAATATGACTGTAATGTCAAATTGATGCGGAGCTTGGAGAGAATAGAAAATAATATGAATAAGGAGACAAAGATAAGTATATCAAGAAGTCACATGTCTCATGATGAGAAAAGGAGAGAATAAATAAGTGTTAGTAAGTATTCTTTTAGGAAAGGGTGCCGTAACTCAAGTCCATATTCTGTCAGAAAGCATAGAAAAGGAATGGGGTGAATGAGCTACAGGGGGGGATGAATAAAATCAATCCTCCCTATACCTTTTATGGTTAGCATAATAAGTATGAATATGTAGTGTAATATAACAGATATAAAATGTATGCAGAACAAAAATAAAATACTAGTAATGGCAGAACAACAACAATATAACCAGAACATTCACCACAATAACACTAAAATGATATAAGAATAACAACAAAAATAACACTTTGAATCTGAAAGCAATGTTCACAGGCCTCTTCAAGGGGGAAACCTCTAGTTGAGAGGAGCTCTATTACAATAATATCCAAGCTAGGGTTCTCATACCCTCGACTCCTATTTATACTAAAAAGAAGCATCTAGAGGAAGATCCTTCTAGAAGCAAAATCTTCTATTAGGTCTTCTTACATCTGCCTTATTCTATTTTATTGAAAGACCTTATTAATATTGACCTTTATTACATCCAAATATATGTTTCTACCTATGTGTGGGTTAGGACCCTAACATGCAGAGACATGGTTACTGGGTATGAGAAAGTACTTCCAACTGCATAACTATTCTGTGCAGAAAGAAGGGAGAATTGTTATCTATCAGTTAAAAGGAAAAGCATCAATGTGGTGGGATTAGTATGTGCAAGTGCAGCACATTGATGAGAATAAATTGACTTGGATGGATTTCAAGAGGTATTTCCAAAATAAATACTTAAACAAGCTTTACTATGACAAGAAAATGAAGGATTTCTTTGAACTCAAGCTTGGGAATATGGCAATGGATGAGTACAAAAGAATATTTTTGGAACTGTTGAACTATGTGCCTTTTATCAAGGATGAACAAGTAAAGATTCAGAGATATTTGAGTGGATTTCCCTCATTTATCAGTGACAAGATAAAGTATGATGACCTTAAAATTTTGGAAGATACCATAAGGCGCGTTAATTGTCTTTATGAGCAACAAAGGGGAAGGTTGAATTTCCAAAAGGCTTGGGAAGATAAGATGAAAAGTAAGGTGGAATAGAGGAAGAAGGGAGATAATACATCACTTTTCATAAATATTACACAAGGACAGATGACTCTCCAAGATCCCAGAATATCAGAAACAATGGGAAAAAATTCATGGCAACAACCTATGTAGTGTTGGGGTTGTGGAATAAATCATATGCATAGATATTGTCCTCAAAGAGGTGATAAAGAGAGGACTACACACAGTGTACAATAATCTACGAGAGTGGAGAACATGGGTAGAAATGTGCCAAGGATTTATGCAGTGTTGGATAACAAGCAGGCTGAGTTCCAGTCACACATGATTGAGGTGCAAGGTAAGATTAATGACCAACCCATTCATATTTTAGTAGACTCAGGAGCTAGTCATAGTTATCTAGATCCTAAAATGGTGGAAAGATTCCATTTACCAAGAAAAAATCTTGGAAAATATTGCTTGGTGCAGTTAGCTACAGGATCAAAAAGGAAGATCAATGAGATGGTTAAGGCATGTCCATTGGATATGAACAGATTGCGCACAATGGATGATTTGAATATCATACCTTTGGGCTCGTATGATTTTCTCATTTGTATGGATTGTTATAATAAGGAATTTACTTGCCTGGATGAGCAAGGAAATTTGAGATCATTTCAAGGAATTCCAAGAGTTGTGACTATCAGAAAATTTTCATCTTTGCAGTTGAAGAAAAGTTACAGGAAAGGATGTCAAGTATTTGTAGCGCACCTGGAAGAGACACCTAAGGATAAAGTGTTGAGTGTGGAAGATTGCGCAGTAATGAAAGAATGTGAGGATGTATTTAAATAAATATCGGGATTGCCTCCAAAAAGAGATATTAGTTTCTCTATTAATCGAATGTCAGGAGAAACACATGTATCCAAGACTCCTTGCAGGATGAGTACACCAGAATTGAAGGAGTTGCAGATGCAACTTGAAGAACTTTTGAAGGAGGGGTATATATACCCAAGTGTGACTCCTTGGGGTGCACCAGTTTTTTTCGTGAAGAAGAAGGACAGTACACTGAGAATTTGTATTGACTTCAGGTAGTTGAACAAGGTAACAATGAAGAACAAGTGTCCTTTTCCAAGGATAGAAGATCTGTTTGATCAGCTAAGGGGTGCAAGGATATTTTCCAAGATAGATCTCGGATCTGGTTATCACCAGGTAAGAATAAAAGAGAAAGAGATTGGTAAGACTGCCATGAGAATAATTTATGGTAATTACGAGTTTACAATGCTGCCTTTTGGGTTGTCGAATGCACCAGTTGTCTTCATGTGTTTAATGAATGGAGTTTTCAGAAGTTACTTTGATAAGTTTGTCATTGTATTTTTTGATGACATTCTTATTTACTCAAAGTTTGAGGAAGAGAACAAGACTCACTTGAGGATGGTGTTACAGGTGTTGAGGGAGCATAATCTTTATGCAAAGTTGAGAAAGTGTTCATTTTATCAATGACACGTTCATTATTTGGGTCATATTATTTTAGAAGAAGGAATAGTTTTGGACCCAGCAAAGATAAAATCCATTGAGTAATGGCCAAAACCAAGAAATGTCACAGAAGTCGCAGAAGTGAGATCCTTTATGGGACTGTCAGGATACTACAGAAGGTTTATATAAGGATTCTTACATATTTCTCATTCGATTACATCCCTACAAAAGAAAGATGCGCAATTTGAATGGACTCTATATTGCATAAGGAGTTTTCAACACTTGAAGAGTTTGTTAAAAAGTGCATCGATTTTAAGAATTGTTGATCCAAATGTAGAATTTGTTGTGTGAAAATATGCATGTAAGGAAGGAATCAGTGGGTTTCTGAGTCAGAATGGGCATGTGGTTTTATACGGATCAAGGAAGTTGAAAGAGCATGAAATGATCTATGCTATGCATGATTTAGAGTTGGCCGCTATAATGCATGCCTTGAAGATGTGACTGAATTATCTCATGGGAAAGAGATTTGAGCTAGGAACAGACCATTGTGGTCTAAATTAGTTGTTTGGATAGCCAAGTTTGAATGCCATACAAAGCAGGTGGTTATATTTCCTCGGTGAGTATGACTTTGACATAAGGGATATCATAGAAAAAGAGAACAAATTGGCTGACGCACTCAGCAAGAGGGTGCATGAAATGTAAGCTACAACCATTAGCATGTACCAGATATATTTCTGTGAATTTTTTTTAGAAGTTTCCAAATCATATCTGTGTTATATGGATATAAGTGTGAATTTACAACAAGGTATGTCACAGCCAAAGTTTGAATGTTATAAGCTAAGAGACGATGGGATCCTCGTGTATAGATGCATATTTTATGTGCCAAATGATCAAGAGTTGAAGATCATGAATTTTTTAGAGAGGCATAAGGTTCCTTATGTTGGACATCCAGGTTACCAAAAGACCATTGTTGCGGTAAAGAAGCAATATTTTTGGCCAAGTATGAAAAAGTAAGTTGTATATTTTATTACAAGATGTCTCAAATGTCAAAAGGTCAAGGTTGAGCACCAACATCCATTTGGTTTGTTGTAGTATTTTCCCATTCCTGAGTGGAAGTGGGAAGTTGTGACTATGGATTTCATAACTTATTCTCCTAGGATTGTAAATCAACATGATTCTATCATGGTGGTGGTGGACAAGCATACTAGAGATGCCCATTTTATTCCAGTAAAGTCAGAGAACAAGGTAGTCGACATTGCTGAGATATACATGCGCGAAGTTGCTAAGCTGCATGGTGTACCTAAGAATATTGTGTCTGAAAAAAATTGTAATTTCAAATCAAACTTTTAGAAATTTTTATTCAAGTGATTTGGAACAAGTTTGAATTTCAACACAACATATCACCTTAAGATGGATGGTTAGACTGAGAGGGTAAATCGGGCGATTGAAGACATGTTGAGGATGTATGTGATGGAAAATCCATCCAAGTGGGAAGACTACCTTCATTTGGTAGATGTTTCTTACAATAATGTGTATCATGCATCCTTAAATATGATCTTGTTGAAGCACTTTATGGTAGAAAGTGCAACACGCCTGTAAGTTGGGATAACCCAGAAAATCGCGCAGTAGTTGGTCCATATTTTCTCCAGGAAATGGAGTATATGGTAAAGATAAGGAAGAATTTAAAAAATTTCCAAGACAAGTAGAAAATATTTGCAGATAAAGAAGAACCCACAGGAAATTTGGAGTGGGTAACCACGTGTTTCTGAAAGTGAAGGTCAGGCATAGTTTCTTGGAATTGGGAAAGTGTTCTAATTTAGAAACACACTATTGTGGGCCATTTGAAGTCCTTGAAAGGATTGGTCATGTCACTTATATGATTGCATTTCATGCATCCTTATGCATTCATAATGTTTTCCATGTGTCATTGCTTAAGAAATATGTACCTGATGTTAATCGTGTCATTGATTGGAATGTGATTTAGGTGGAGCCAGAAGGATGATTTCAAGTGCGACCGGTTTTCATATTGGATCGAAAAGTCAAGTAACTCCGGAATCGAGTCATGGAGCTAGTAAAGGTCCAATGGACCTGGGATGGTCCTAAGGATGAAACCTGGGAGCGCGAGGATGCTATGTGAGTAGAGTATCCTCATCTTTTTTATGATGTTTGAAGATTTTGGATGTACATGTTTATATGATGCACTGAGGAGAATGCATAAATAAGGGGGAGGGGATTGTAGTGTTCCTGATCTGAAACCCTTTGTAATTGTACATATAGGTTAGTGAGCCAATTGGTACCAAGTGTAAATACAATGAAAATTAGGATGGTAATCCAAGGACACCTGGTTTTTTAGTGTTTCGCGCATCACGGTAGTGCGTAGAAAAGTGTTAACAAGGACAAGGTGCACATAGTCTATATGTTGCACGCACCTGGGTAAGTGTACACATTGCACTGTGTCACGCACACTTGGGTTAGTGCACATGAATTAATGTGTATGTTTTGAGGTGGAGAAGCCTGTATGATTATGAGGTCGGTGAGCGTGAGCGCAGATAGGCCAGTGCGCCTATCCATGTAAATACAATCATGAATATTAATTTAATATTGACTCGTTGCATGTTGAATGACTCAGACGGAAAAGAGATGGGGGCCTACTCCACCAAAAAAAGGAAAAAGTGGGTGAGTCGTAAGTCTTAGGGAATATTTTATAATATTTCAGAGAAAAGTGTAATGTCAAATATATTATTATTTTATCCTAAGTTCCCAAGGATGGGGAACGGGTCACCAAGTGGCTTAAAGTTGATTTTGGAGGTAACAAGTATCAAGTGGAACGAATGCAATATATATTGTTGGCCTAAGTATATTTTGGGGGGGATTATGATTATTATGGATGTTGCAAGATATGGTGAGAAGAAAGGGGTCGGATTGTATAGAGAATATGATTATTACCTTATTTTCCAGATAAGCTTGTAGGGAGTTGTGGGGTTGTATCTAGAGTTTCATTGTCAAAGATTCATCTTGGAAGACCGTGAGAAGTCTCTCTAGGTGAGAGACTGGTTGTTGTGGAGTGGTTTCTAGACCTGTGAGAATATTCTCCAGGTGAGAGTATTGCTAAGAATTATTTCCCGGTGCACTAGGAACTAGTCACAGGGCTCAGAGACTTCATGTATGGCATGTTGTTGGTAACCTTGGGAAGGGAAGTGGGGTAAACGAGGGAATAGTGAGTAGAGAAGGAGCACACTTCCTTGGGTGTGACAGATGCATGGGGAATGAGTGACTGTAGACTAGTTGCAGCAGTGGATACCTAGGACTGAGCAATTTTGTTGAGTTTCATACCATAACTTGTCTCTAGGACCCTTTTTTCCTTGGTGGAGTTGATCCCCAACTCGAGGGTCACTACTACACATTGAAAAAATTGTGAAAACTACTTGTGACGAAAGTACTCTTTCGTCGCAAAATTCAAGAGAAAAAGTTCAATTTTTCAATTTTGATCTATATCCACCCTGTATTCGTCGCTCTATCAACGAAAGCAAACTTTCGTCTATTTTGCGACAATAATCAAGATGGTGGACTAGTGTCTCAATTTCGACAAAATTGTGTTTTCGTCACAAGAGCGACACTCACTATTGACCATTAAATTTTTTGATACTATCCATATTGACCATTATACATTTTAACAAAGTCTAAATTGATATAGTCAAAGTTCGTTGCAAGAGTGACGAACTTTGACTTGACCATTATAATTGTTCTCGTCTTCAACAAAGTGACCTAAATATAAAAAATAAATAGGTAAAGAAAAAGAAATATTTAGGTCACATTCATTGCAATTGCGATGATGGTGACCTAAATTGACCTATAAATATTTGACGATTTAAATATGTTACAACAATCTTGCTATAACAATGACGGTTACGAAAGGGTATTTTTGTGTGGAAGTTGTGCGGAAGAATGTTGCATAATATAGTTAGAGGTGGGGAAAAAATTAAAGTGGGTGAAAAGGGTGATGGTAGATGTTATTGCCCTTGCTAAAAATGTTTCCTCATACATCTCGTAAGAATTTTAATAGCAACAACTACAAAACATTGTAGGAAATATGGGCACATTGATGGCGGATGGAATGGATATCGTCCCATGGTAATTAACTATATATTCATTATCTTTTTTTATTTTGTCATTTATATAGATGTATATATATTGTTTGAATGTTTGTTATAGTATACACTAATTTTGCATGATTGTTTGTAATTATAAAGTTAGAGTTTCCCTTTAATGTTTTGCATAATATTGCACCAAGTATTAGTATAAATGATGTTGTACAAGCTGAGGAACATCATGACCAAGAAAATGAGGATCTCATGGAAGAAGATGCTGGGACAAATCAAGTTAATGATCCCATGGAAGAAGATGATGGGACAAATCAAATGATCCAAGATCTGTTTTCGCAGCCGGATGAGGATGGGGACAATCCTGGTATTTATGATGAACCTCTATTAGAAAAGGAAAATAAATGACTTTATGAAGGATCAAGAGTAAATATTCTCTCCGCTACATTGTTGCTAGTGAACTTAAAGGTTATGAATAATTTTTCGAACACTTGTACAACATAGATCCTAAGGTATGTAATATGTTTCATCTCATATTATACATAAATGTTGATTTTTTCCTATTTGTTTTTAGTGTTAATTAATGTGTAAAATAAGAATGCAATTTTTACGATTAATATTTGTTGGCATGTTTTACAGGCAGTGTATTCCTGTCATTGATGGAAAGTACAACAACAACGATGGCTTAAGTACAGGAAGAATTTGCTAGGCGGGCACCAGAAGTATTTTGGGAAGACACAGCAGAGAAAGCTCGATAAGATCAGAAGAGATAGTGCAGAGTATGCGTGTTTGTCATTGATGGCAAAGATCACAACCAAAAGTGCAGGGATAATGGCATGGAAATGACCAGTTCAACAAGTTATCGTTGGATCCCATTCAAAAGTGTAAACTCTAAGAGTCAAGGAAGCAACTCACAGCAACAAATTGCGAAATGGGAAACCACGACTTAATGTCCATTTCAGAGTTTCGGATACCGGGAGTTGGAGGCGTCAAGGAAACTCACGACAAGAATGATGAAATCGTGAAATGCCAAACCATGACATTTCGTAGTTTCGAATAGTAGGAGTTGTAGGAGTTAAGGAAGCAACTCATGGCAGGAACTCACGATATGTGAAATCACGAAAAGATATGGACCGTTGGATCATCAAGATTGTGGACCATTGATCTGACTCCATTTCAGATTTTTGGATACCGAGAGTTGGAGGAGTCAAGAGTTGAGACTCTTCATCATAGGAGTCCCGAAGTTGCGAAATGTGAAACGTCGAAATCCCAAAACAAGCACATCAACAAACCACGTCAGCTAAGGACA
Source organism: Picea engelmannii (assembly GCA_009831015.1). Taxonomy (NCBI): domain Eukaryota; kingdom Viridiplantae; phylum Streptophyta; class Pinopsida; order Pinales; family Pinaceae; genus Picea; species Picea engelmannii. The sequence continues at coordinate 210,211 of ML784609.1, forward strand.
CATGGCATAATCAGGCAAAGACAAGTGTCAAGATGATTCAACATTTCAGGCACATGTAAGTCACGAATCAGAGTGACACGTGGCAACTATTCAACACATGTCAATCCATGTGTGACGTCAACAGGTTTATGTCACAACGGAACTTTCTATTTCATGGTTTTACATAGCAAACAGAAACTCCATCATCATGAAGTCTCGAACTCTGAAATGCTGAAAGGGACTATTGTGAGTCTCGAAAACCCGAAAGTAAAAAATCCAAAATTCCATCAATCGTCCATCTCAGTGGGTTATGTGAATAGTCCGATCACTATTGAGATTTTGTGATCATGAATTTTATAATGTTGGAGTCACGATGACTCGAAGGGAAAAATGTTGAAATCCCATCAGTCGTTCGATTAAGAAAATAAGGGATCAGATTATGAAGTCTTGTGGACCATTAATCTGGCTCCATTTCGGGGATTGTGACTTGGAGTGTTGAGACACTTCTTCACAGGAATGGAAAAATGTCGAAATGTCGAAATGAGAAAACACCTTTTGGTGTAGGTTGTGATCACCGTCAGTGGTCATGTGAGAGGGAGGAGCTAGCACCAAGTTAAGCTCTTTTTCAATGATCATAACATGAAGAGTCGAGACTCTTCACCACAAGAATGTCAAAATGTCGAAATAAAAAATGGCGAAATCAACGCGAGACCCTGTGCCTGTAATCCAACGGTGTTGGATACTTGGAAATCTAATCGAAGGGATATTGTTGCTCTTCACAGTTAATCGATCAGTTACGATTCAGTTAGCAGAACCGAATCATGACCCATGGACAGTTGGCGATTCAGTTGTTGATGCATTTTCTTGGAGGTTCATAGTGTAACTGCTAGAAACGACTGATGGTTTCAGCCAGAGGACTCAAAGAGACTTTAGGGTGATCGCTAGAGAAGATGAAGTGTCTCGAGGCATCTTCCAGTAGCATGAAGTATGTTCATAGAGGCTATTGATAGATGTAAGATCGTTGGAGCCTAGAACTACAACAGAGGGAATGAGCTCGACTATGATAGAGAAGACGAAGAATCTTGACTGCTGGAGAGGCTAAGGAATATCTGCATAACACCCAGTGATGATGGACACATGGGTTTAACCTCTAGAGAAGCTGAAGAGTTGCAATGATGATCAGGCAGAGCACTCGACATGGGGAGAGCATGCAGAAGCATTGTGAATAGAGGATGTATAAGATGCACAGAGAGAATAAAAACGTAGAACAAAGAAGAGATTGCGTGTTGTTGAGAGTGATTTGGGTGTGTAGAAGAAGGCAGTGTGCAGCAACTGAAATACACAAAAGAGGAATGGTGCATTGAATGGACATGGTGCACAAAGCATAAAAGGTAGAAGAACAAAAAGCACAAGGCATGTGTGCAACAAGAAAGTGAGGTAGACAGAGAAGGGTAGTGTAGCATAACAGTGATGAGACTGGTAAGCAATTGATGAAAATTATATCACTGTAATAAGTTTCAGTAGCAAAGATTGATATTTCAGGGTGGTAGGGAGGATTGTTGTCCTCAGAGGTTCAAGTGGGTGCTTGAACACAGGGAGTTGTAGCTTCCATCTTATTGTTGCCAGAGAAACCAGGGTGGCAGGGAGGTGTAAGGGAGAACATTGGTTCTCTAATATACAGGTCGGTGCCTGTGTAACTGGAAGTTGGTCCTTCCATCCAGTTGGTGTTGGAACTCTTAGGAATTTGGTGCTTCCATCCAGTTGGTGTTGGAACTCTTAGGTAGTTGGTGCTTCCTTCTAGTGGGTGCTAGAGAAACCAGGGAGTCGGTGCTTCCTTCTAGTGGATGCTAGAGAAACCAGGGAGTTGGTGCTTCCTACTAGTGGGTGCTAGAGAAACCAGGGAGTCAGTGTTTCCTTCTAGTGGGTGCTAGAGAATCCAAAGAGTTGGTGCTCTCATCAAGTAGCAGCGTGCAAAACAGAGGTTGTAGCCTCATTATGAGTTGGTGCTCATAAGTATGATAATGTAAAGAATGTAAATATTACTTATCATATAAAGAAGAAGAGGTTTTTACCCTTTATGGGTTTCCTCAGGAAGTATATGTCTCTGTGTATCTCATATGTGTGAATGATTTTGAATTTTCTATTGCTTACTTCCCTGCATTATTGTGATTGTCATTGAGTGCTTTGTAAAGAGTTTAAAATAAGCATAATTGTTTAAGTAGGGTAACAATTGATTCACCCCCCCCTCTTAGTTGTCCAACAATTGGTATCAGAGTGGCCCCTTTTATCTAAGGGTATCCTAGAGCTTAAGCATGTCAATCCATGAAGGAAATTCAACCAATAAGGCCCTTGTGTTCAATGGAACAAACTTTTCCTTCTAGAAGGTTAGAATGAGAACATACCTAATGGCCTTAGGTGCTGATATTTGGGATGTAGTAGAGACTGGATACATAAAGCCTGTTGTGCTAGCTTCCAAGGATGGTAAGTTAGAATTTAGCTTTAATGCTAAGGGAATGAATGCTATCTTGAATGGACTTGCAGAAGCCGAGTTTGTAAAGGTGATGCATCTTCAAACTACCAAAGAAATGTGGGACAAACTCATTAACAATTATGAAGGTAATGAGAAGGTAAAAGATGCCAAGCTTCAAACCTACAGAGTACAATTTGAAAATATATAGATGAAAGAAGATGAAACCATTGGGAAGTATTTTCTGAGAGTTGAAGAACTAGTAAATGTAATGAAATCACTTGGTGAAAAAATTGAGGAACCCTCTTTAGTTCATAAAATTTTGAGATCTCTGCCAGATAGGTTCAACCCAAATGTCTCAGCTATAGAAGAAATTAATGATATAAAGGATTTGGCTTTTGATCAACTTCTAGGAATGTTGACTGCATATGAAATGAGGATAGTTATAGATAAACCCACCTCTACAGAAGCATCATTTAAAGCAAATAAGAATGAAGATTCTAAACCTGATGAAATTGAAGCAAAATTCATGAGAAGACTAAAGAAAGGATCAGGCAAGTACCAAGGTAAGCTACCCTTCAAATGTTTCAACTGTGGTAAGATATGTCATTTTGCAAATAAATGTCCACAAGAAACATGATCAGAACTCTGAAGGTGAAAAGAAGTTAAAACCTAAGAGATTTGGCAGAAAGAAAAGTTTATGTGTAAACAATGTTAACTCTTCAGAAGACACAGATAGTGACTCCTCATGTGAAGATAAGGACAATGATTTCATGCTTATGGCCCAAGATGATTATTATAATAAAATCACAGGAAGTGAGGCTGATGAAGAAGAAGTTGTGGTTGATATGGAAGGAGAACTGATCAGTGCACTGGAAAAGATTGACAGACTCAGAATTAAAAACAAAAAGAAAAAACAATTGTTGATACGATTTGAGAAAGATAGTAAACAGTCTAATGAAGACTTTGCCCTGCCAAAAGTGGAATTAGAAGAGGCAAAGCAAATCAAGGACATTCTAAAACAACAGATATTAGAAAAGAAGGAAAGATGTAAAGCTATGGAAGAAGTAGTGAAAACTAGGAAAGAGTTGGAGAAGTTTCAAGCCTTGTATCATCAGAATCTGTCAAGTATCAAAGCCTCAGAAGGATTAGCCACCATTCTAAATCAGAAAAGGAATCCAAAGTTGAAAATAGGGTTGGGTTATGAAGAGGGATCAAGTAGTGGTCATCCAAGCAACAAAGACTCCATCAAGTTTGTCAAATCTACAACCAATGACGACAACAAACCTGCAGAAACAAAGGAAGATAATCAACTGCCCAGGAGGAATAAAGAAAAAGGTGCCAAAACTAAATCTGTATAACAAGGAAATAATACACTCCCTGCTCAAGGAAATCATCAGCATGGAAGAAATTGATTTTCTCAAAGAAGACAACCATTTTCCAAGTACAAAGAATTTTTCTATGGATATTGTTTCTATTGTTCTAACTTTGGTCACAAAGCTGTAAATTGTTCCTTAAGACTTAGACATGAGCAATTAAGATTTCCAAGGAATAAATATCTACCAAAACAAAGAATGATACAACCAAGTAACAAATCATCACAGATTGCAAATTGTCAAATTAAGTCTAGAGACATGCAACTGAGGAGGTCAAGAAATAATAAACAGTCAATGGGTAGACAACGTTGCAACAATAACTTTGACCTATTGAGCAATGAGATTGAATGCTATAATTGTCACAACTTTGGCCACAAAGCTGCAAACTTCCATCTGAAGAATTACAAAGCAAATCCAAGGATAAATTTCTTAGATAGAAAGGCCAGCACATGGAAAAGGAAAGATAGTGAAAAAGGTGGGAATATAGATAGTAGATGTTCCAAGCACATGACTGGAGAAAAGGATAGGCTTCTGCTTATAAGAAAAATCAAAACAGGAAATGTGATCCTTGAAAATGATGAACAAAAGGCCTCTAGGAATATAGATAGTAGATGTTCCAAGCACATGACTGGAGAAAAGGATAGGCTTTTGCTTATAAGAAAAATCAAAACAGGAAATGTGATCCTTGAAAATGATGAACAAGGTAAAAACAAAGATAAAGGGATGGTGAGTTTAAGTAATGGAAAAGGATATTCTCAGGATGATCTTCCTATAGATGGGATGAAACATAATTTGCTCAATGTAAGTCAAATGTGTGACAGAGGATGTAAAGAGGTGGTCCTTTCCAAAGATTGTAAGATAAAGTTTGTAAACTCAAGCCAAGTGGTGGCTAAAATCATAAGGACAAACAACAATGTTGATGTTGAATCCTCCCCTGCAAGTAAAGAAGAAGATTCAGATACAATAAAAGAATGTTCAGTTAGCATTTATCCCATGGAAGAAGTAGGAGAAGAATCATGTCATAAGATGGAAGAAGAAGTTTTGAAGGTTGAGAATTCAAACACCCAAATCAAGTTCTTGAACAATTCCATGACCCTGGATAAAATCTTGGATAGTCAGAGATCACCAAATGACAAATCTAGTATTGGACTCAATAAGATAGAAATCAATGCTCCTAAGAAACCTGATACAGGTCCTCCATTTGTAAAAAGGAAAAGCAGATGTGAGAATGTTTGTAGTTTTTTTCTCTTGTGATGTATATGGTCATAAAATCCTTGGGTTGTAAGAATCATGGAAGAAAAATGAATTTTCAGTAATAGAAATTGATGATAATAAATGGGTAGATCCAAGGGTTGTTTGAAAAGTACGAGCTATAATTATGTAGTGTTTCAGTAGGACAACAACATCCTCAGCAACAACATTTTGTTTTACAAAATGATATACATGACATCTTGTAGAGAGAACAAGAGGAAAGACCTTGTCAGGGAAAGCTAACCTTTTAGGAACAAAGGGGGAAAGCAGTTAGAAGAAGAGAGAGAACAGTGACAGGGGGAGTCATCTAGTTATGACAAGAAAAGGTTGATGAAGGAGTCCCATTAAGAGAGGTGAGCAATTTTGAGTATTCTACAGAGGATACAGTGGAAGCTGAAGATGAACAGGTCCAAGAATCAGAAGGAGAAGACTCTAGTTTAGATACAAATATTATGTAGGCCTCAAATAAGAGATTCCATCCTGTCAGGGGGAGTTTGTGTTGGTTTAATATCTAATACCTCCTAAAAATACTACAACAGCTCAGGGGGAGCATGTGCTCTTTGACATTGATGTCAAAGGGGGAGAAAAGAGTTTGGGTTCATTTGTTGCCATCAATGCCAAAGGGGGAGATTGTTGGCATGTTTTACAAGCAGCGTATTCTTGTCATTGATGTCAAGTACAACAATGACAATGGCTTAAGTACAGGAATAATGTGCCAGGAGAGAACCAAAATTATTTTGGGAAGATGCAGCAGAGCAAGCTTGATAAGATCAGAAGAGATAGTGCAGAGTATGCGTGTTTGTCATTGATGGAAAAGATCATGACCAGTAGTGCAGGGATAATGGAATGGAAATGGCAAGTTCAACAAGTGATCGTTGGATCCCATTCAGAAGCGTAAACTCTAGGAGTCAAGGAAGCAACTCACGGTAGAAAATCACGAAATGCACAACCACGACTTAATCTCCATTTCGGAGTTTCGGATACCGGGAGTTGGAGGTGTCAAGGAAACTCATGACAAGAATGATGAAATCGTGAAATGCGAAACCATGACGTTTAAGAGTTTCGGATACTGGGAGTTGGAGGAGTCAAGGAAGCAACTCACAACAGGAACTCGCGATATGCGAAATCACGAAAAGATCTGGACAGTCGAAGCATCAAGATTGTGGATCATTGATCTAACTTCATTTCAGAGTTTTGGATACTGGGAGTTGGAGGAGTCAAGAGTCAAGACTCTTCATCACAGGAGTCTCGAAGTTGCGAAATGTGAAACGCCAAAATCCTGAAACAGGCACATCAACAAACCATGTCAGCAAACCACGTCATCTAAGGACACATGGCATAATCAGGCAATGACAAGTGTCAAGCTGATTCAACATTTCAGGCACATGTAAGTCACGAATCAGAGTGACACGTTGAAACTATTCGGAACGTGTCAATCCACGTGTGACGCTAGCAGGTTTACATCACATCGGAACTCTCTGTGACTTGGAGTGTCGAGACACTTCTTCATAGGAATGTCGAAATGCCGAAATGAGAAAACACCTTTTGTGTAGGCTGTGGTCACCATCAGTGGTCATGTGAGAGGGAGGAGCTAGCACCAAGTTAAGATCATTTTCGGTGATCATAACTTGAAGAGTTGAGACTCTTCACCATAGGAATACCGAAATGCCGAAATGACGAAATGCGAAATGGAGAAATCAACGTGAGACCTTGTGCTTGTAATCCAACGGTGTTGGATACTTGGAAATCTGATCGAAGGGCTATTGTTTCTCTTCACAGTTAATCAGTCAGTTACGATTCAGTTAGCATAACTGAATCATGACCCATGGACAGTTGTTGATGCATTTTCTTGGAGGTTCACAGTGTAACTGCTAGAAACAACTGATGGTTTTTTCCAGAGGACTCGAAGAGACTTCAGGGTGATTTCTAGAGAAGATGAAGTGTATTGAGGCATATTCCAGTGGCATGAAGACTATTCATAGAGGCTATTGACAGATGTAAGACCGTTGGAGCCTGGAACTGCAACAGAGGGAATGAGCTCAACTGTGATAGAGAAGACGAAGAGTCTCGACTACTGGAGAGGCTAAGGAATCTCAGCACAACACCCAGTGATGATGGACACATGTGTTTAACCACCAGAGAAGCTAAAGAGTTGCAATGATGATCAGGAAAAGAACTCAACATGGGGAGAGAATGCAAAAGCATTATAAATAGAGGATGCAAAAGATCCACGGAGAAAATAAAAACACAGAACAAAGAAGAGATTAAGTGTTGTTAAGAGTGATTCAGGCGTGTAGAAGAAGGCAGTGTGCAGCAGCTGAAATACATAGAAGATGAATGTTGCATTGAATGTACATGGCGCACAGAGCATAAAAGGCAGAAGAACAAAAAGTGCAAGGCATGTGTGCAAGAAGACAGTGAGGCAGACAGAGCAGGGCAATGTAGCAGAACAATGATGAGACTAGTAAGCCATTGATGAACATTATATCACTGTAATAAGTTTCAGTAGAAAAGATTGATATTTCAGGGTGGTAGAGAGGTGCTAGCGAGGACTGTTGTCCTCATAGGTTCAAGTGGGTTCTTGAACATAGGGAGTTGTAGCTTCCATATGGTTGTAGCCAGAGAAACCAGCGTGGCAGGGTGGTGCAAGGGAGAACATTGGTTCTCTGATATACAGGTCGGTGTCTATGTAACTGGAAGTTGGTGCTTCCATCCAGTTGGTGCTTGAACTCTTAGGAATTTAGTTCTTCCATCCAGTTGGTGTTGGAACTCTTAGGGAGTTGGTGCTTCCTTCTAGCAGGTGCTAGAGAAACTAGGGAGTCGGTGCTTCCTTCTAGTGGGTGCTAGAAAAACCAGGGAGTTGGTGCTTCCATCCAGTTGGTGTTGGAACTCTTAGGGAGTTGGTGCTTCCTTCTAGTGGGTTCTAGAGAAACCAGGGAGTCGGTGCTTCCTTCTAGTGGGTGTTAGAGAAACCAGGGAGTTGGTGCTTCCTTCTAGTGGGTGCTAGAGAATCCAGAGAGTTTGTGCTCTCAGCAAGTAGCAGCTTGCAAAACAGAGGTTGTAGCCTCATTATGAGTTGGTGCTCATAAGTATGACAATGTACAGAATGTAAAGATTACTTATCATATAAAGAAGAAGAGGTTTTTACCCTTTATGGGTTTCCTTGGGAAATATCTATCTCTATGTATCTCATATGTGTGAATGATGTTGAATGTTCTATTGCTTACTTCCCTGCATTATTGTGATTGTCATTGAGTGCTCTGTAAAGAGTTTAAAATAAGCATAATTGTTTAAGCACAGTAACAACTGATTCACCCCTGCCTCTCAGTTGTCCAACAATATTCTTACATTAACTAGTTATTTGTTATGTTATATATTATTAGGTGAATTTTTGTTACCATCGTCAAATATTTTACCTCGCAAATATCGAGGTCTGCATGCCATTATGAAAGACATTGGAATGGATTATCAAACTATAGATGCATGTCCTAATGACTATATTATATATTATGGACAACATGCTTTGAAAAAAGAATGTTTGCAATGTCTTAACAGTAGATATTGAACCGATCAAGTAACAAAAAGGGTGCCTTGAAAGGTTCTTCATCATATTCCCATAATTCCACATTTGCAGCGATTGTTTAGGTGTGAAAGCATAGCACAATTTATGGATTACCATGCACATAACATAAGTGGAGATGGTGTTCTTCAAATGCCTTCCAATGGTTTTGCATTTAGGGAAATTGAGGAAAAATGGGTAGATTTCAAAGATGAACCTCGTAATGTTAGGCTTTCATTGGAAACTAACGGTGTTAATCCATTCGGAGAGCTTAGGTATATTTACTCAGTGTGGCCTATTTTTGTTATCAACAATAACATTCCTCCTTGGATGTCAATAAAGAGGGAGCACATAATTTTGACAATGATTGTTCCAGGTATTTGTTTACATTAATTTTTTGACTGTAACATTTTTATTTGTTTCAATTTTTGCATAATGTCTTTTGTTTATTTATTTACTTATATATATTACATGATATCATTCCTATAGTAATTATGTGTAATTTCAAACAATTAGGTAAGTACCAGGTTAAATATATGAATGTATATATCTAGCTTATTATAGATGAGCTACTAAAGTTATGGGTTGGCATCACAATATATGACATATGTAAACCAATCGGGGAGAAGAAATTTAAATTCCGTGGAATACTTTTATGGATAATTCATTATGCCCCTGGACTAACTCATTTTTTTGGTATGTGGCATTCTAATATTGCTCTTTAATACTATACATCTTTTTAATGTTATCATAGTGCATGTTTAATTTTTAAATAATCTCATCGTATATTTGACATTAATCCATTTGTTCCAGGTCTTCAAACAAAGGGTAAATTTGCATGTCTAGTTTGTGGCCCTAAGATGAAGTATCGTCATTCAAAATTTTTAGGAAAGATGGTGTTTGATGAGTATAGGCACCTTCTTCCTAAGAGCCATAGGTATCGTACTACTGAAAAACATCTTTTCAATGGGAAAGAAGAGATTTGTTTAAAACCACGAAGAATGACACCTCATCTATGGAGGTTGGAATATAATAGAAATCGTCAAGGTACTCAATTTCATAATGTATCATAGATCATGTAATGTTTTGAATGTTTATTTTAATCATTGAATTTATTTTACTTTATTTGATAATTATTTTTGTGATTTCTTTTATGCTTCATGAAGGTCGCAATCATCATGAAGGTATTAATAATGGGCTTCCACGAGGAATGAAATGTTATCCCACTCAATTCATGAGGTTTCCCTACTATGAGGAGATAAAAATATATCATTTGTTTGATACAATTCATATTGGGAAGAATGTGACTGAAACGTTATGAAGAAAAATAGAGGGTAGAAGGGACAAAGAAAAAATTGTCAAAATGTGTACTGACATTCAGGAAGCCAAACATGCAATGCGAAGTGTGATTCGATATTCAAATAGATCAGGTGGAGTACTAGACCGAAATAACCTTCCATGGTTATTAACAGAGAAACAAAGCAATGATGTAAAAGAGGTCATTCAAAGAATTAAATTTCCCACGGGTTTTGCTTCAAACATAAGTAATATCTTAACAAAGAAAGGTGAATTTGGTTGGGTAAAAACACATGATTGGCATACCTTCATTAAGGTAATAATTTTTGTATACATATTTATATATATTGGCCTTATACATCTTTTATTTTTTTTATTTTTTTCTTGTCTACTTTGGTTGAAACAAATAATGATTCATTTTTTTGTTACAGTATGTTCTACCGCTATCTCTCCCAAACAAATTTGACAACAATGTCAAACAAGTTATATATGATCTTGGAAAATACATGAGGTAAGTAGTTGTGATTTATATGCAAAATGTTCTTTCAAATTATTTTTGTAATTAATGACACGTGTTTTACTTGTAATGTAATATATTATATTATGTTATGTTGAAACATGTTATTTTATTGAGTCATGATCTCATGTAGATGGTTCTCCTTGAAAGAAATCCATGAAGATGATATAAAGTATTGGAAGAGAGAAATTCCTCGTCTAATGTGTGAAATTCAAAAGTATATACCTCCGACATTTTTCAATGCACAAGAACACTACCTCATACACCAAGTTGAGGAGATTGAAATTTGTGGACTTGTTCACACAAGGTCAATGTGGATGGTGGAGAGGCACTTGAAATCATTGAAGGCATAGGCTAGACAAAGAGCACATCGTGAGGGTTCTATGGTGGAGGGATATATGGTATATCAATCCATGGTGTATATTAGTCAGTATCTTCATAAATTAGTAGTGAAATATATGATTATAGTGGATCGCATTTGGGATGTGAACTCCATCAAAAAATTTGAAGATCGGGAGCATCTGTTGGGGCAAGGTAGAATGAAAAAAATGAGAGGTAATATATTAATAATTATGAAAAATTATATTAATAATACATATAAAGTTTCGTTTTTTGTGTATATGATCATACTCATTAATATGTTAATATAATTTATTTCATAAATTATTAATATTTATAATTACCTGCATATTGGACGTTATAACTAATATTTAATATTGGTGAATTAAGATTTTTTGATTCAGTTGCTCAAGAGTGGGATGCACTGCATTTATACATTGCAAATAATCTTGACTAGATGAATGTATGGATTCAAAGATGTAAACAACATAATGGAGGTAGGTTATCATGGAAATGACTGCCTGAATTGGTTAGAGAAGCTCGTCATAATGGAGATGCCAATGTTATGCAGAGGGAAATTGATTTAGCATATGGTTTGAAATATGGAAAGCTAAGAAAATTCACCCATTTTATTCAGTTATTTTATATTATATTAATGTGACTACATGTGTACTGTACTTTTCAGATACTTTTGAAGTTATATAAATATATGTTAATTTATTAATTGACAATGCATATTTTACATATCTGACATATTACAGTTGAAACAACACAAGGCTATGTGGTGCAATGGTCATAAATTTTGCATCAAACAATTGGATGAAACCCGGAAAAAAACAGATAGTGGGATAACTGCAGTGTTCCAAGTCACTAATGTTTCCTCTAGGAGTGACAAGCATCCTCGAGAATCTGAAAATAGATACTATGGGTATTTAAACGATATAATTGAGTGTGACTTTAATTCATTCACATTAGTTTTGTTCAATGTCAAATTGTATAGGTTACAAATGCATGGATGTGATGAGGAAAGAACTATTATTCAACATGCCAACGGATTTCCAATGATTAAAACAACGGTGTTTGAAAGAAGACATGATCACTATGTTTTTCCAAGCCAATGTGAATAGGTCTTTTACTCAAATGTTCCAGGTGAAAGGGATTGGTCATTTTTTGTTAGATATGATCCAAGAGGAAGACCAATTAAGTATACTCATTTACAGGAAGAAGATGATATTGAATATCAAGAAGATGATTCGACAGATCAGACAGAGCCAGAAGATCATGGAGGGTCGACATATGAAGAAAACAAAGAAGATCATGATCCAGATGTAGGAGACAATATTGCAATTCTTGATGATGATGTCGATGAAAATATGCTCGAAAATGACATTGATGGCAATGATGATATCATCAATCCTTTCAACATCGTTTCTGAACCGGATGATGATATAGATGTCAAGTTCGATGAAGAAGATCAAGATATAGAATAAGGATGATTACACGGATGTTGAGGTTGGATTAGGTACGTGACTATATAATATTTTAATTTGTATGAATTATTCTCTTAAAATAATTTACTTATAATGCCATGGATTAATTACATGTTTTTAAGTTTTATGTGATGTTTTTATATCCTATGTTACATGTTGTTTAATTATTATGTGAAACCTAAAAATAGCTACCAATATAATAAGGTACGTGGTAGACTAAAAATATCATTTAAAAACACATAATTTCATGTACCTTCATTATTTTTTGTTTTTGTAGTTTCTATGCATGAATCTTAATAGGATGTTGCTTTCGATTATTTTCTATTTTATAGATTGGGTTTTGGGGATCAATTGAGAGTGATGTGAGGGGGAGGGGAGGGGCCATATGACCTTCCACCTTCACGGGTTTGGCCTTGTTCAATAGAGGATAAATTGTTCTTGACACCAAGAGAAGCTCTATAATTTTTATGCCATCATGATCGTATAAGATTTCATCAATATTGTTGTCACAATATTGCATCATCGAAGTTTCGATGAACGTGTTTGTCATTTCTATAGAATGTTTTTTGAAACCCTAATTTTATTTCAAAGTACACAATTTGGTTGACGCAAGTTTTAAGTTTGCATCAGTCTTTCTTCATTTTTCTTTCGGGTTCTACATTAATGTATATACAATGTATCCCTGTCATAGTTGTACTGATGAAAAATCCCTCTTTGTCATTGATTTCTTAATCAACGAGGAACAAGGAACAAGGAATGAGGAATGAGGAATGAGGAACGAGGAACATAGAACAAGGAGCAAGAAACATAAATTGTACTAGGACTAAACATTGACAACAGTGACCTGTGAATGCGGCCAACATTGAAATGTTTTCAAACAGTTTCTGTATGCACTGAAATTTGTCATGGATAGACTATTCACATGACTTAACGATATGGGATGGTTTCTAGACTCAAAATTCACTCACACACCCACTTTCTTCCATCATCATATCATCATGGAAACCATAAACCCTATTTTTCATATGTTCTAGTAGATATGTTAATGATTCCAAATTTCATATTTGTATTTGACTCAAGGTCCAGCTAGCTTGTAGAGTATCAAATTTTAATTTCAATTTGATAATCCAAATATGAAATGAATCCAAGAATCATTTGATATCGTCACAAGAGAGACGAATGTAAATAATCTTGTGATGAATTATCTATGCTATCGACGAAAAAAGTTCGTCAATGGTATAGCTAATTCATCGCAAGAATATTGTGTCTAATTTGAATGGTGTTACATGGTTTTCAAGGAATGTAGGGCTTATATTATGGTGCAATGTAGTGTAGTCTATAAGAAAAATCTCTATTCCAAACCTCAAAATGGATAGTACCATATCTTGTTCATAAGACAAATATTCTTTGTATGTTTCCTTTATGGTGGCTCAAGCCCTGAGTACACATGATGCATGACAATGAAATGTAATGATTTCACTATTGAATGATAGTGTTATGTCACCCATGGTTGAGGAAATAACTTAAGGTTATTAGGTCCTATTTTAATCTTCTTAGAATTGAGATTCATTACATAGTCCTTGAAAAAAGACAAAAGACTTATGTAGCGGATATTAATTTGGTTTATGTTTGGGACATTTTATGCCATTAGTATGTTTTGTACAAAAATAATGGATCTTGGGGACTACACCATAATAAAGGAACGAGTAACAAGGAACAAGGAATGAGTAACGAGGAACGAGGAACACAAAACAATGAACAAGGAATGAAAATTGTACTAGGACTAGACACCGGCAACAGTGACCTGTGAATGGGGCCAACGTAGAAATTTTTTAAAACAGTTTATGTATGCACTGAAATTTGACATGGATAGACTATTTGCATGAATTAACGATATGGGAGGGTTTCTTGACTCAAATTTCACTCATACACCCACTTTGTTCCATCATCAATTCATCATGTAAACCATAAACCCTGATCTTCTTTCAAAGTACACAATTTGGTTGACTCAAGTTTTAAGTTTTCGTCAGTCTTTCTTCATTTTTATTTCAGATTCTACATGAATGTATGTACAATGTATCTTTGTCATTTTTGTGATGAAAATACCTCTTTGTTGTTGATTTTTTAATCAACACCATAAAAATACTAGAGGCGGGCAACAGTGACATGTGAATGGGGCCCACGTTGAAATTGTTTCAAACTGTATCTATATGCATTGAAATTTGACATGGATATACTATTCACATGCCTTAATGATATGGGAGGGTTTTTGGACTCAAATTTCACTCACACACACTCTTTCTTCCATCATCATATCATCATGTAAACCATAAACCCTATTTTTCATATGTTCTAGTAGATATGTTAATGATTTCAAATTTCATATTTGTATTTGACTCAAGGTCCATCTAGCTTGCAAAGTATCAAATTTCAATTTCAATTTGATAAACCAAATATGAAATGAATCCAAGCATCATTTGATATCATCACAAGAGAGACGATTGTAAATTATCTTGCGACGAATTAGCTATACTATCGACGAAAAAAGTTTGTCAATAGTATAGCTAATTCATTGCAAGAATATTGTGTCTAATTTGAATGGTGTTACATGGTTTGAAAGGAGTGTAGGGATTATATTATGGTGAAATGTAGTGTACTCTATAAGAACAATCTCTATGTCAAACCTCAAAATGGATAGTACCATATCTTGTTCATAAGACAAATATTCTTTGTATGTTTTCTTTGTGGTGGCTCAAGCCCTCAGTACACATGATGCCTGACAATCAAATGTAACAATTTGACTATTTAATGATAGTGTTATGTCACCCATGGTTAAGGAAAGAAATTAAGGTTCTCAGGTCTTATTTGAATCTTCTTAGAACTGATATTTGTTACAAAGTCCTTGAAAAAAGACAAAAGGCTTTTGTAGCGGATATTAATTTGGTCTTTGTGTGGGACAATTTATGCCATTAGTATGTTTTGTACAAAAATAATGGATCTTGGGGACCACACCATGGTCAAGGAATGAGGAAAAAGCAACAAGGAACAAGGAATGAGGAATGAGGAACACAGAACAAGGAATAAGGAACGAAAATTGTACTAGGACTAGACACCGACAACAGTGACCTGTGAATGGGGCCAACGTCGAAATGTTTTCAAACAGTTTTTGTATGCACTGAAATTTGTCATGGATAGACTATTGGCATGCCTTAATGATATGGGAGGGTTTACGGACTCAATTTTCACTCACACACCCACTTTCTTCCATCATCAATTCATCATGTAAACCATAAACCCTATTTTTCATATGTTCTAGTAGTTATGTTAATGTTTCCAAATTCCATATTTGTATTTGACCCAAGGTCCAACTAGCTTTCAAAGTATCAAATTTTAATTTCAAGTTGATAAACCAAATATGAAATTAATCCAATCATCATTTGATATCGTCGCAAGAGAGACGAATGTAAATAATCTTGCGACGAATTAGTTATACTACCGACGAAAAAAGTTCGTCGATAGTATAGCTAATTCGTCGCAAGAATATTCTGTCTAATTTGAATGATGTTACATGGTATTAAAGGAGTGTAGGGCTTATATAATTGGTGCAATGTAGTGTATTCTATAATAATAATCTCTATGCCAAACCTCAAAATGGATAGTACCATATCTTGTTCATAAGACAAATATTCTTTGTATGTTTCCTTTGTGGTGGTTGAAGCCCTCGGCACACATGATGCCTGACAATTAAATGTAACAATTTGACTATTGAATGATATTTTTATGTCACCCATGGTTAAGGAAATAAATTAAGGTTCTTAGGTCCTATTTGAATCTTCTTAGAATTGAGATTCGTTGCATAGTCCTTGAAAAAAGACAAAAGACTTATGTAGAGGATATTAATTTGGTCTTTGTGTGGGACATTTTATGCCATTAGTATGTTTTGTAAAAAAATAATGGATCTTGGGGACTACACCATGGTCAAGGAATCTTATTAGAATTGAGATTCTTTACACAGTCCTTGAAAAAAGGCAAAAGACTTATGTAGCGGATATTAATTTGGTCTTTGTGTGGGACATTTTATGCCATTAGTATGTTTTGTACAAAAATAATGGATCTTGGGGACTACACTATGGTCAAGGAACGAGGAACGAGGAATGATGAATTAGGAATGAGGAATGAGGAATGAGGAATGAGGAACGAGGAATGAGGAATGGAAATTGTACTAGCACTAGACACCAGCAACAATGACCTGTGAATGGGGCCAACGTTGAAATGTTTTCAAACAATTTATGTATGCATTGAAATTTGACATGGATAGACTATTCACATGCATCAACAATATGGGAGGGTTTCTGGACTCAAATTTCACTCATACACCCACTTTATTCCATCATCAATTCATCATGTAAACCATAAACCCTAATTTTCTTTCAATGTACACAATTTGGTTGACACAAGTTTTAAGTTTTCGTCAGTCTTTCTTCATTTTTATTTCACATTATACATTAATGTATATACAATCTATCTTTGTCATAGTTGTGATGAAAAATCTCTCTTTTTCATTGATTGTTTAATCAACACCATAAAAATACTAGAGACGGGAAACAGTGACATGTGAATGGGTCCAACGTTGAAATTGTTTCAAATTGTATCTATATGCATTGAAATTTGACATGGATAAACTATTTGCATGCCTTAAAGATATGAGAGGGTTTCTGGACTCAAATTTCACTCACACACACTCTTTATTCCATCATCATTTCATCATGTAAACCATAAACCCTATTTTTCATATGTTCTAGCAGATATGTTACTAATTCCAAATTTCATATTTTTATTTGACTCAAGGTCCTGCTAGCTTGCAAAGTATCAAATTTTAATTTCAATTTGATAAACCAAATATGAAATGAATCCAAGCTTCATTTGATATCGTCGCAAGAGAGACGAATGTAAATAATCTTGCGACGAATTAACTATATTATCGACGAAAAATGTTCGTCGATAGTATAGCTAATTCGTCGCAAGAATATTGTGTCTAATTTGAATGGTGTTACATGGTTTGCAAGGAGTGTAGGGCTTATATTATGGTGCAATGTAGTGTATTCTATAATAACAATCTCTATTCCAAACCTCAAAATGGGTAGTACCATATCGTATTCATAAGACAAATATTATTTGTATGTTTTCTTTGTGGTGGCTCAAGCCCTCAGTACACATGATGCCTGAAAATGAAATGTAACAATTTGACTATTGAATGATAGTGTTATGTCACCCATGGTTAAGGAAATAACTTAAGGTTATTAGGTCCTATTTGAATCTTCTTAGAATTGAGATTCATTACATAGTCCTTGTAAAAAGACACAAGTGTTGCTTCTACAATTCTGAGAATAATGACCAGAATGAAGACTGGCCTCCTGTATTTATACTAATTCTGGCAGACTGCCTGGGCCGACTTCTCATTCTGGGTACTAATTCTTTAGTATATAATATTTCATTTTACCGACTTCTTCTCTTGGAGGCTAATAACCTAATACAATTCATTCTCTTGAGACGACTTGTCTTTTAGGGTTATTAACCAATTAATTAGGGTTTCTTCTTGCTTCCTGGAATATTCTATTCTTGTCAAGTTTATGTTAAGCCCTAAATAGTGGCTCATTAACCCTTAATGAGGGCATATTATATTAGTAATGTTATTTTATTTATGTCGGATTTAGTCCATTAGTTGTAATTATACCTCCTAGTCTCCTATATATACCAAGGAGACATTTTCATTTTGAATCATCTTGTAATTGTACATTTATGTGGGCATAAGGAGATTGCCCCCTCGAAGAGGCTTATATCTGAGTTTCTCTCTTTTTCAAGGCGTTGAGTACTTATTCTAAGGTTTTTCTATTCTATATTTATATTTGGTTCTTAACATATGGTATCAGAGCTCAAGGTCTTGGGGTTTCGCTGCTACATCTGAGACACCTTGGAATTTTCTCTATAACTTCTTTTCTACAACGCTTCAAAAGGAACGAATTGGAAAATATTTAGTATACGGATCAAGGTACGTTGGTTTAAAGTTTTAACTCCTGAGGCCTTATAATTTTGGAGATACAGCCTGTGCAAGATAGGGTTCTGGAATCATCCTAAACTGAGTCATTGCAGAATTTTTGCTATAAAAAAATTTATGTAATGTTTCAGACCCTAAAATATGGAGGATATTCACATAAATGAGTAAGGTATCTTTGTTAAAAAAATTCACTTCTGTGTCATCTTAAATTTGTATATACACCTTGTGGAAGATAGGATATCTGACTAGTCCTATTGACTAGTCTCAAGAAGGTGTTCCCGGTAAATCAATCATAACTTATTTCTAGAGTATCCAAATTGAGTGAGACCGGTTTCATTGGATAGTGGACATTTTGTAGTATTTCTGGTAAGATTTTCATAATTTTATATCATTTATTTTGTGCAGGGAACACTATACAGGTGAGATCTCCTGGAAAGGCCGAAAATCAGCAAGTTGTGTGGAAGTTACTATGAATTCCGCTTGGCACATCCAATTTTGATCAAACCTGTGGCATTGTAGAGAGAAATATAAGAGAACTACAAAAATTAAATTTGGATACCCAGAAGGGCTGAAACTTTGGAGATACAATAGAAGAAATATTGTCTAGCAGAACCACCTCAAAATCAAGGTTCAAAAGTGATACTTGGCCAACATGTCACCCAAAAAGGGAACTTCTACACCAAATAAGACTCCAGAAAATCCTAATTGGACTCTTGATGAAGGTGAAGAAATGCGTAGGGACATAAATGATTTACAAAAGAAGACGATAACAAAATATGAACTACAAGAGATGGAAGCTAAGTTGGAGGCAATAAATACTAATATGGATGGTATAAAAGAGGAGATCATGGAAGGATTGAAAAATTTCATAATAGAGAGGACACCTGAAAGTGAAAATGTATCCCATGAAATTCATGATGAGGACACAAGGAAGGTGAATCAAGAATGGAGAAACTCTAACTTTGGGTTGAAGACAAACCACGTTCCTAAGATCGATAAGCGAATGTTTGATGGAAAGGACCCTATCATATGGATACTTCAGATGGAGCAATTTTTTTATCTACATAATGTTCCACATACACAAAAGGTACGAATTTCTTCTTTATATTTAGAAACCAATCAATTTTTATGGTACAGATGGCTTTGTTCTCGTAAATCACTCATCACTTGGACAATTTTCATGGAAGAAATGATAGCACACTATGAGAATACAAGGAGCAATACCTTCTTTAGCCAATTGATAAAGCTCAAGAAAAAGGGTTCAATTACAGAGCACATTGAGAACTTCCAAAGATTGAATATAAAGGTAACAAATATTCCAGATGAGAACTTGATTGATGTATTCATAGGAACTTTAAGAGATAACATTCAACATGAGGTTCGCCTTTGGGAACCCAAATCATTGGAGAATGCATTTAGGGTGGAAAGAAATGTCAAAAGTAAAAATATGGCTATGGCTACTAGAAGGACCAATCCTAACATCTATAGAGAGATTAATTCTCCTTCTTCTAAAACACCTCAACCTACAAGGTTGACACCTCAACAATTGGAGGAAAGAAAAGAAAAAGGTTTATGCTTTAATTGTGACAACAAGTACAATAAGGGACATAAGTGTGGTGAGAATAAATTATTCTACATAGATTGTGAAGAGGAAGAAGAACAAGAACATGAACAAGAACCATCTCTAGATGAAAATGTAGAATCAATTTCATTTGAAGAGTTGACTCCCACAATATCGTGTAATGCATTGGTTGGAATTAGCACTCCTCAAACCCTCAAGATCGAAGGATATATCAAAAAGAAAAAGGTAATAGTCCTAATTGATTCTGGAAGTACTCATTATTTCATTCACTATAAAATAGCCAAAGATTTCAATTGCTTTGTATATCCAGCACCAGAGTTTCAAGTAATGATTGCAGATGGAGGAACTAACAATTGCTCAAGAAAATGCAATAAGATCAATCTTACTATGGAGGACTGTGTAATGAATAGTCCAATGATTGTTATACCCATGGGTGGTGCTGATGTTGTACTAGGAATCCAATGGTTACAATCATTAGGAACAATGGCTTTTAATTTTCAAGAACTTTTCATGAAAGTTTCATTGGAAGGAAAAGAAAATGAGCTAAGAGGTATCACAGGGAAACCCGGTAAGGTGATAATCTCTAATGGCATGACAAAATTATTGAAAAAGGGGAATCAAGGTGTTATTGCACAACTATGCTCACTAGATGTTCAAACATCTAAGCCATCTATTCCTCTATATCTCCAAGGGATCATTGATAAGAATTCCAAAGTATTTGACGATATTCCCAAAGGAATTCCACCCACTCGAAATCATAATCATGATATTCGCCTTATTCTTGGAAGTGTTCCTCCTAACATCAGGCCATACAGATACCCTTAAGCCCAAAAGAGTGAAATTGAGTGCATGGTTGAAGAAATGTTAGAGGTTGGCATTATTAGACCTAGCCAAAGTTCTTACTCTGCACTGGTGGTAATGGTATTCAAGAAAGATGGCTCACGGCGTATGTTTCTAGATTATAGAGAGCTCAACAAGATAACTATTAAAGATAAGTTTCTTATTCCCGTCATTGATGAATTGTTAGATGAACTACATGGAGCAATCTATTTTACAAAGTTGGATCTTCTTTCAGGATATCATTAGATTAGAATGAAGGAAGAAGATATCCCAAAAACAACATTCCAAACTCATGAAGGCCAATATGAATTTTTGGTCATGCCTTTTGGCCTTACAAATGCACTTTCCACATTCCAAGGGTTGATGAATTCAATTTTCAAGCCCTTCCATCGAAAATTTGTGTTAGTATTTTTTGATGATATACTAATCTATAGAAAGTCTTGGGAGGATCATGTGGGACATGTTGACAAGGTGCTACAACTACTAAAGGAGCAACAACTATATGCTAGACCATCCAAATGTTTCTTTCAAATGAAGGAGGTAGAGTATTTGGGTCATATTGTATCTCATGAAGGTGTCAAGGTAGACCCTAATAATATTAAGGCCATGATGGACTGATCGATTCCAAAAACATTGAATAATCTTAGAGGATTTCTGGGTTTGATAGGTTACTACTGCAAGTTTGTTTGACACTATGGAAGAATAGCAACACCTTTAATGACACTAACTAAGAAGGATGCATTTTCATGGACTCCAGAGGCAACTAAATCTTTTGAACAACTTAAAGAGGTGATGTGCAAATCTCCTGTCTTGACCACTCTAGACTTCACAAAAACCTTTATTTTGGAATGTGATGCCTCGGGAAATGGAATTGGTGTTGTCCTAATGCAAGAAGGAAGGTCCCTGGATTTTGAAAGTCGACCACTCAAGGGAAAGGTATTACACAAACCCATTTATGAGAAGGAAATGACGGAAATACTACATGCACTGAAAAAATGGTGTCCTTACCTAATAGGTAGGAACTTCAAGGTCAAAACAGATCATGATAGTCTTAAATACTTCTTGGAACAAAGACTATCTTCAAAAGAAAAACAAAAATGGGTAACCAAGATATTGGGTTATGATTTTGAAATCGTCTATAAAAGAAGGGAAGAAAAATGTTGTGGCAGATGCACTCTCAAGGAAGGATGAATATGTTGAGGCCTTTCTCTGTGCTATCTCAATCATCCAACTCGATTGGATAATAGAAGCAAGGGATGAATGGAAGAATGATGAAAAAGTGTGAACTCTCATTCAAAGGTTGCAGCAGGATTCCAGTACATCAGATACATTTACATGGAAAAATGATTCACTATGGTATAAAGATCGCTTATATTTATGTAAGAAATCCAAACTCAAACAAAAGGTACTATTGGAATTGCACACCTCTCCAGTAGGAGGGCACTTGAGGTTTTTAAAAACCTACCATAGGGTCAAGAAGGAATTTTTTTGGGATGGCCTTAAAAATGATGTTCAAAGGTTTGTGGTGGAATGTTTGGTTTGCCAACAAAATAAGGTAGAAATAATTAAGACCCCAGGTATTTTACAACCATTATCCATCCCAAGTTAGTTTTGGGAGGAGGTTTCCATGGATTTCATCACAGGGTTACCAAAGTCTAAAGGAAAGAGTGTCATCATGGTGATTGTTGATAGACTAACCAAGTACGTACACTTTTGTGCACTTTCTCATTCCTCCCAAGCAATAAACATGATGAGGATCAAGATCCAGCTAAAGTGGAACTCGTAGCCCTGATCTTATGCTTCGCGGTAGTCTAATTCTAGCCGATTAACTAGTTACTTCACCCAATTCATCTATAGGCCTTCTACACATTTCCCCGTGAGGTCAACGACAAAGCTTGTGACCTGTGTGGGTCTGTTCTTCCTTACGATATTTCCTGCAATTAATTAGCATGCTAGGTGCACTACGCCATTCTGTATGGAAGCTACCTTGTAGCCTCATGTCCCCCTCTAGCCTCATATCCCCCTCTCAACATCGTCGTAGGTATCCTTGATCTTTTGTGCTAACGCGCGATCTGTGGCTTTTCCTAGATAGAAGTCCTGTGGGTCGGGTCCTTGCATACTCCATCTAGTGATTCTATGGATCAACATCAGACCAACTATGATATAGTAGTCTAGCCATAAGTAGCCGCCATGGTAACATGAAAGTAGGAGCTTGACATAAGCGTTAACCTCTTGGTGCCTTCCAAAGTGTGGGATTTTCATTACATTCAACAGGGTGGACTACGTAAGGTTCATCGTCCACGTCTAGGGGATTATTTTTGAGTTCTTCCCCTTCATCCTGGTCAAGTATTTATATGGGAAGAGCATACTATGGTTCTTGCAGTCTCCTAGGTTGAAGTCGTTGAACTTCAACGTTGTGATCTTGTTCTGTTGTGCTCAAACTATGTGTATCCCCTTCGAGAGGTACGCATTAACCATGGTGTACTCAAAATATCTCGGCACACTATCACGACTCACCGCGCTGGCCAGAGGTGGGATGTAGTCAGGCAGTTTGGTCAAGATAACCTTCGCATTTGCTAGGTCATCTTTGTGCTTGGTTCACTTTTATGTGATGACTTGAGATGGCCCAGATCTATGAGCAGTCGACGGAGAGGCTTGCACTCCTCTCATTGATGACGCTTGAATACTCAAAGACATTACTTTCTTGGCGATGAGATCGATGAGAAATTCTTTGACGATTTTCTCCACAGCACTGAGCTCCTTCGACATACACTCATAGATCGGATAGATGAATGAATGCACAAAACAATAGAACTGGTGTCGATCTTACTAATCACAATGCAGTAGCAATGAGTTATCTCTGATACAGTTCACAAAAGTGTTCTCGGTGCAACAGTCGATGGAATAAGTAGACAACAACGTAGTGGATCTCTCCAACAGGCGAGAAGCCTTCATTAATTCAGTTCTGCCCATTATTGAGCAGTCCCAACGGTCTGATGGTGAGCTTCCTGGCCATATATTTTTTTCTAAATGTTTGTGGTGTCGGTCTAATGGTTATACTATTTCCAACTACTATATTGCTTCGCCATGGAAAAGTGCCATGTGACGTTGTTTTGAGATCCCGACGAAGTTCAAATTTTGCAAATTTTCCCTTTGTGAAGTTCCCTCTGGAACCTTCTGTAACTTTTCTAACTTTCTCTCTTCTTTTTGAGCTTTCTATCATTTTTCCCGGTGATCTTCATCTCATTATTCCACTTTCCATTCTAATTCTTGTCTTCTTTTGGCATAGTAACTTCGCACTACTGAGATTCTTTCCTAATATTCAAGGGAAATACTTCTTCTTTATCTGGGGTAGATGCTTCAGTCTTCTGTGAGTCTTATTGGGTTCTTTCAACTTTGGTATCCAAGTTAAATAGCTTTGATCTGTTCTCATGTTCTTCAATCAACTGTGTGATACTCCTAGTCATGAAATATTTTGATTCTTGCTTATTTTTCTCTAAGACTTCTTCTTCTTTCCTTTTGGCATGATCCTTTCCAATCCAAGGTTTTCCTAGTAACATAGCAAATGGGGTGTTGCTCTCAATAAATTTAACAACCTCAAAATATTCTTCTGTCAAAGTTCCATGAGCACTAATAGATGTCTGGGTAAGTCTTCCACATAGGGTTATCATATTTCCTCTAAATAATCCTATTCATCCCAATGAAGGAATCATAGCAAGATTTCCTATAGCTTCCCAAGTTATTTCTGTCATGACATTCACCTGTGTTTATTCATCCAGAATACAATCAATGTCGAAGTCTCCCATTCTTACTTCTATTTTCTCTTTCTATTTTAATATCTCTGATAGATTAGTATCTTGGTGGTCATTCAGGGTTTCTTTCATCTGTAATAGTACAGTCTCTTATTCCTTCTAGGATTCTGCCAAGGTCTCAGTTTCTTGACCTCTCTTGGGGTCTACTTGTTCCATATTCATTCTTTCAATCTTAGCAATCATTCTAGGGAAATCTAAAACTTCATGGTCCATGGATTTACAACAAAGACAATTAGATATTCTACCAGGACATTCCTTATCCATATGACCCAGTCTTCCGCAACTATATCAAAAGGTTAATCCTCTCTTTCTCTTAAATGATCCTCAACCTTTCCTATACTGTGCACTAGGATCATAGTAGTTAACCTGAAAAAAATTCTTTCTAGGATCCTACATCCATTTGTTAGTCCAAACATTCTTTCTATGCATAGGTATAACATATCTTTCACTATTATTATCAGATCTATTTATATCAAATCTTGTTTCATCTAGTTGTGCCCTACTTTTCAAGCTAGGAATTTTTTTATCAAACATACCCAGATTCATACTTTTGAAACAAAAATTTCCACTTATCTTACCTTTAACAAAGGACAAAGCCTACAGATCGGACTTATTTTATTAGCACAGAGCTTTCACAGACTAAGTAGGATGTTGTGCACTAGGGAAACAAATCTACGCACGGAGCTTTCACAGTTTCAGGTCATATCTTCACACAAAGCTCCTCAGTTCCCAACAATCACAATTTCAGGTCCGATCTTCACACAAAACTCTTTTTTCCTTAGTTCCTAGCAATCACAGTTTCAAGTCCCAACAACGGAACCATTTGTTGGCACAGGGGTAGACCCAGGGTTCAATGCTACAACAACGCACCAACAAAACCCTAACTACCAACCCTTTCGGCAACACCTGTGAAGCAGATGAAGTCTCACCCGAGGTAGAGGCAGGGGTGGTTGCAGGACTCTAGTGTCTGCAACCTTAGTTGGGACATAGATCTCTAATTGTAATACCTTGAGAAAGAACTTAGCAATATAGTTCATCAATATTTAACCAGTATCTACTTCACAGGTAAAACCCTAATTATAGAGCATCGTAGGATTCAACCAGATCTAGCATCTAGCAACACTTAGCATGACGAAACAGATCAGATCTAGCAGATTCAAACACTAATCACATTCACACAGGTTAGATCCAACATGTAATCTCATTATTAAGCACAAAGAAACAATATATCTACCTATCATTCATCTATATCAAAGCACTAAGAAAGTAAATACATAAACACATCAACACATCACACAAAGAATTCACAACACAGGATGTACGTGGTTCACCCCCACCTTGGGGCTATGTCCACCAACTCTTCGTCTTCTTTATTAGGTTTCTTCAATCTTCTTACATGCACAGAGCCTTCAGATCAACTTCGCAGAGGATAGGATATCTTCACACTCTTCGCTAGATCCTCCTTCCCCAAGATAGGTTACTACACAAAGCCTACATATAGTCCTTACAGTCACTTGCACTCAGCCTTGCAAACATACACAAAGCACTTACAACTATTACTTGCACTCAGTACCACTTCCAACTGACTTTCCATTCACACTTAGCCATTCATACTCACTACATCGCCTAGCATCTATTTATAAATTACAAAATCGGGCCTAAACATGGGTAAAACCATGGGCTGATATTCCCATACCCGTTACATAATCCCAAATCCCAAAATCCCTAAAAGGGGGCTAAGATCCCACGATCTCCGCTTTGTCTTGCACTCTGCCTTCGATAGTCTGTCGAAGTCCCAAAAATAGTTCAAACATGACCAAGGATCCTCAAAACTTGTTCAAGGGACAACAAAATTATATAATATATAAAATATATACAAACAAAATTACATAATCCCTCTCTCGCGCGCACATAACCCCCATTGTTCGAATTACCTTGCCTCACTACGAGTGATAGTGCATACCATTGTTGGAGCGAGAGGATAATAACCTCATGGCCTCCCCACGCCTGAGAGTGCATGTAATTACTTGAGTGAGAGGAGAATAACCTCAACTCCCCATGATTGAGAGTGTATGCCATTGTTGGAGCAAGAGGAGAATAACCTCATTGCTGGAGCGAGAGAAGAACAACCTCAACTCTGGGAGTGCATGTCATTTCTAGAGAAACAAATGAGTGACTGAGAGTGCATGCCATTGTTGGAGGAGGAACAACAGAGAATAACCTCACCTCTGGGAGCGACTGAGAGTGTATTTCATTGTTGTAGGAGGAGCGACTGAGAGTTCCCTTGTTGGAGCGATGGAGGAGGAGTGTCAGAGTAGGACCTTGATGGAGTGATAAAGGAGACCCCACCTTGACCAGAAATGATGCCAAAATTGGTAAGTTCTTAAAATCCTTTAAAACCCCAAATCAGGATCTAAATTTTCTTGAGATGCTCTTTGAATTTAGGAAAGGGTGTGTTGGTTAGAGTTAGGTTCAATTCTCATTACCATACCTCTATAATCTAATCACATAGATATTTCTTCATATGGCCAAATAACTATTATTTTATGAATTCCTTTGAACCTTCTTCTGGTTTTTGGACCAGAGATGCATGACCCTATACATGAGGGAGGCCCTTGATCCTAGATCTCACTTACTTTTACCACCCTTTCCCAAACTAGACACTTTGAGTTGATTATTTCTTTCTTTTGTGTTCTTTTGAAGATAGAGGCATACAATTGGGGAAAAGGCATACATTCAATATGTAGAATAATGTTGTTGAGTATATGCATAACAATGAGAATAATAACACTGTAAAATTTCATAATTGAGTGCTAGTAGGCCAAGAAAGTCCCAACAATGTGTAATAACATTTTGAAATTTTTCGTTAAGTTTTGGTAGGAAAAGTATGTGAATAATAATGAGAGTAATAACACTTTGAATTTTTATCCTTGAGTTCTAGCATAATTACTTAGAAAATTGAATGATCCATGCCACCTATGGTTATGTAATTTTTTTCCCTACAATACTACACCTATGAATATGTAATTTTTCACCCTAACCATATTGATTTACCTACAAAAGTAGTGCATTTGAATACTACTCACAAAAAAAATGTTGAAAAATGAACTCAAGAATTAGACCCAATTTTAAAGATCCTTTAGCATTGGCCAACAACCAGTAAATCTACAAATCATTACATATCCCATGAAATAACCTTCAAGGTCATCCTTAACCCATGAGGGTTTCAACCACACAAACATAGCCAATGTAGTGTCATAAATGGAAAAAGATGGAAGAAACTTGTCTTTTCCAAGAGAAAGAGAGAATCCATATTGAAATAAATTTCCTTGCCATGGGTTGCATATTTTGAGGGGTAAGCATA
This sequence comes from Picea engelmannii, assembly GCA_009831015.1. NCBI lineage: Eukaryota > Viridiplantae > Streptophyta > Pinopsida > Pinales > Pinaceae > Picea > Picea engelmannii. Next base: position 238,138 of record ML784609.1, read on the forward strand.
TGAGTTTGACAATATTAGAGACAATGTTAACTAGAAATGATGAGACCTTCCCACAAAATTAACAACATGTGATACAAGTGGCCCTTTTAGAGGGTCAACACATCGAATTAACTTGGACAAAGTATGCACTAAACTTGGGTATGCAATGTCTCCCATCATTGATGCGAGAAAACTATATAGGGGAGTGGGTGGAATCATGAAGCAATAATAGGCTACCATGGAAACTAGGGAAAATCCTTGTTTTAGGTGAGAAATGACTTGTTCTCGATTTATTCAATAACTCTATTGGTTTCTTCTTCTATTACAACACAAAAAATTATCCTCATTTTTAGGACAACTACAAAGAAAAGGTAATTTCTAAAACACTAGTGTTAACCCACTTGCAAAGAATAACAATCCCCATGACTTTTGATTTCTACACAATAAAAAATAAAAATACAAAATTTTGGCATTTTTTGTGCTACAAGTAGGCCTAGAATTTGACATCCCACATGGTTGAGAATCCTCATTCAATGGTATTCCTCATGATTTCTATTCCCCGCCAACACCATTAGAATTTGTGTAATCTCACTCCTAATTAGTGTCTTGCATATTGTTGTTTTGGCTCAAACACAATATTTTCTCTTCATACAAACTCAAAATCCTCTTCATCCTTTCAATCTAGGAATAGATTTATCCTTCCAGGTCCTTGGTATTTTTGTTGCTACACCCTTAACCTCCCAATATTTCCATCTTTTTCAATGCCAAATTTGCAAAATCCCTTTGCTCCAACAATGTTTTGAACTTCAAATCCCCTTCACTAATGACTAACCTACCTCTTTATTACCTCCTCCAATTGTTTGTTTCCTCCAGGGAATCTAAGAGAACTCACAAAAAATTGTTGTCAATAAATTTACATCCATAGTTGTTAGTTTTCACTCAACCACATTGCAGAGGGTGTAGTTGTACTTCCTCCTAGTCACCAAGCTTATTGTTGCCTCACGGTAGTACTAATGTGAAGTGTGGAGGGCATGCCTCTTTTCTTTCAAACCCCATAGTCTATACCTTTGCATCCAAATTGGTATATAGATCCACATCAACACTCCACTTCATTTTCCTTTGCATTTAACATGCAGTACAAAGTGCAAAGGAAATGCTCTAAGCAAAAAAAAAAAAAATGCTCTACATAGCCCCTTATTTTTTATGTGATTTTTGCTATGTGCATCATCCTTCCCCATAGCCTTTACATCATGTCAGCCTTTTTCCTTATCCTTTTGCTTGTAGATTCCAAGTGCAAAGTGAAAATACAAGGTGAATCCCCCACAATCCTTATGAGTATTCAAGATGTGTATGGTGGTCTCTATAATCATAAAATTTTACTATGTTAGAAATGATGACATTTGATTCAATGTTGTATAGGTGTACTAAGTGAACTATGACATTTGCATGGTATTTTTAAAATTTGGGTCATTTTCTGGTACTGCAGACATAGTAATCTATCAATAAATTATTTCTTTGCTTATGACCTCTTGCTCCTTCCCATAGCTAGTTTTCATCGAAGTTGAATTTCTTGCATTTCATTTTCCTCTTGCATGGTTTAAAGAGTTGAGTCAAAACGCCATCAGTTTCATGACCACTCCTTTGAGTAACAACAACCTAAAATCAAGTGCTAATTAAAATTTATCTAGCAACTCTTTTATGACTCTTCAAACCCATCTTAACTTAGGTGTAGAGCATTGGAATAGAATTGTGAGAATAAATTTCCAAAGCTACTAAACAAAAATAAAGACTTGAGTTAGGGAGTGAAATCCAGTTGCTATATCACTGACTTTGGGAAGCCCTTCTAACACAAGGGTCAATCACGAGGTCACATTGGGGCCCTTAGAGTAATTAACCCTACTTTTTTGGTCTTGGTGTCGAATTTCGACTGTTCCCCCTCTGCTTTGGTATAGTAGGTGGTACCATAGAGGCCATAATATTTTAGACTTCCTACACAAGGTGACAACATAGGGAAGGTGGTGTTGTACCTGGGATCAACGTTGTCTAGAGTCGCTCGGACTCCTTGGAGGGTTTCCCACTGCTCGGTGAGGTAAATTTCACCAGGGCATTAGTTCATTAAGAAGGTTGTCAACGTAACTTTCCCACCCACCGAAACTCATCCCCTTTGCGCATCGATTATGCGATGTTGGATTCCATCACCAACTAGCGCTTCTTTGTGAGAAGGTTTGTTTGCATGTTTGACTCCTGGATTAATTAGCGTGTGTTGTTTTTTCTCCTTAGTTAGCCTTAGGATTGATTTTGTGTCTAATGGTATCAATTTCGGGTTATTTCCTCATTTGATCAATACAAAGTATGGATACAATTAAAATAAAGAGGTAATAAAGAGGTAACAAATAGCTCATATCTAACTTATGTCTTATAATTCTCCAACATTGTTCTTTACACTTAGTGCAAAAAACACCAAATCGAATGGTTTACACAAGGTCAATGGAGAATGTTATTGGAAAATTCAAAAAATTATCATAAACCCACATCTCACATATTTGTACATGCACCATAGATTCACAATATTTCATGAAGAGGTCCAGGAGAAATGCCTCCATGCAAAATTGTCCACATCAGAATTGTCCATGTCCTTGATGGAAATATATAAAATTCCCTTGAAGATATTTTAGTCCTTGCCCTACTTAAAAAGGATGATCAAATTATGGAATTAGTGGTCAAAGACTACTTTTACCCCCCCTATATTTGGTAAATGTTACTTCTTATACTAGCCTTCCCCTACAATAGGGAGTGTTGTGCCATTTTTATCGAAAATAAGTGAGGTTCCTCTTATTTATCCCAACATTCTCCCAACCTCTTGGACAGTAATACATGTAGCCTCAAAACTAAAGTTTAGGGAAACTAGAATCCAATCACGAACTGGGAGTGAACCAGGAGTGATGGGTGCTCTAGCTGAAATCCTATGTCAGGAATCCAACAAAGACGACAGTTACTCAATCCCAGCTCAGGGCATAAAAGACTAACGAAACAACATTTTTAAGTTAGATGATGCAAGATTGGTTAGGCATGGAGTAGGTAACCAAATTATCCATCCACTCCTGAGGCATGGTTTCGTAAATTGGCCCCTAAATCCAAATGTTGCATTGCTTCTTACTGAGCAAAGCACTAGTTATCGAAATCGATGAAAAAAACTACTTCCAAGGGGTTGGAACTGAGAGTGAGGGGTGCTCTAGCTGAAATCTTATCCCAGGAATCCATCAGAGTCGATAGTTCCTCAATCCAAGTCTCATTTTTCGTTTTATGCTCAGTTGCAATTCACATCCCAAACCATTTTGGGGACTCTTCGCAATTCCTCTTCCGGGCATAAAATCCTAATGAAGCATCATTTTTTAGCTCCATGAGATTCTGCATGATTTTTTAGGCATGGACTAGGTGACCACATTGTCCATCCACTCCCGAGGCATGGTTTCGTAAATTGGACCCCTAAATCCAAATGTTGCATTGCTTCCTATCGAGCAAAGCACTAGTTATCGAAATTGATGAAAAAACCAACTTCTTATGGGTTGGAACCAGGAATGAGGGGTGCTCTAGCTAAAATCATATGCAAGGAATCCAACAGAGATGATGGTTCCTCAATCTGAGTCTCTTTTTTTGTTTTATGCCCAGTTGCAAGTCGCATCCCAAACCATTTCGGGGACTCTTGGCCAATTCCCACTCAGGGCATAAAAGACTAACGGAACAACATTTTTGAGTTTCGTGAGAAGATGCAAGATTTTTTAGGCATGGACTAGGTGACTATATTTTCCATCTTCTCTCGAGGCAGTGTTTCCTAAATTGGACCCTTAATCCAAATGTTGCATTGTTTCAAACTGATCAAAACACTAGTTCTTGAAATCAATGATTAAAGCAACTTCTAAGGCATGGCACCCATGAGTGAGGGGTGATCTATATGAAATCCTATCCCAGGAATCTATCGGAGTCGACGGTTCCGTAATCCGAGTATTGATATTCATTATATTCCCAGTTGCAAGTCGCATCCCAAACCATTTCGGGGACTCTTGGCCAATTTCTCCTCAGGGCATAAAAACCTAATGGAGCAGCATTTTTGAGTTATGTGAGATGTTGCAAGATTGTTTAGGCATGGACTAGGTGACTATGTTTTCCATCCTCTCCCGAGGCATAATTTCATAAATTGGACCCCTTAATCCAAATGTTGGTTTGCTTGAAACTGAGCAAAACAATAGTTCTCGTAATCAATGAGTAAAGAAACTTCTAAGGCATGGAACTCGGGATTGAGGGGTTTTCTATATGAAATCATATGCCAAGAATCCATCAGAGTCGACGGTTCCTCAATCTGAGTCTTGGTTTTTGTTTTATGCCCAGTTGCAAGTCGCATCCCAAACCATTTTGGGGACTCTTGGGAATTCCTCCTCCAAGCATAAAATCCTAACGGAGCATCATCTTTTAGCTCCATGAGATTTTTCATGATTGTTTAGGCATGGACTAGGTGACCACATTGTCCATCCACTCCCAAGGCATGGTTTCATAAATTGGACCCCTAAATCCAAATGTTGCATTTCTTCTTACTGAGCAAAACACTAGCTATCGAAATCGATGAAAACAACAAATTTTGAGGGGTTGGAACCAAGAGTGAGGGGTTCTCTAGCTAAAATATTATGCCAGTAATCTAACAAAGACGACAGATCCTCAATCTGAGTCTCAGTTTTCATTTATGTCCAGTTGCAAGTCGCATCCCAAACCATTTCGGGGACTCTTGGCCAATTTCCACTCAGGGCATAAAAGACTAACGAAGAAACATTTTTGAGTTCTATGAGATGTTGCAAGATTGTTTAGGCATGGAATAGGTGATCAAATTATCCATCTTCTCCTGAGGCATGGTTTCATAAATTGTCCCCTTAATCTAAATGTTGCATTGCTTCAAGTTGAGAAAAACACTAGTTCTCGAAATCAATGATTAAAGCAACTTATGAGGCATGGAACTTGTGAGTGAGGGGTACTCTAGATGAAATCCTATCCCAGGAATCCATAGACGTCGATGGTTCCTCAATACGAGTCTCAATATTCATTATATTCCCAGTTGCAAGTCGCATCCCAAACTATTTCGGGGACTCTTTGCCAATTTCTCCTCAGGGCATAAAAACCTAAGAGAGCAGCATTTTTGAGTTCCTTGAGATGCTGCAAGATTGTTTAGGCATGGACTAGGTGACTATATTTTCCATCCTATCATGAGTCATGATTTCATAAATTGGACCCCTTAATCCAAATGTTGGTTTTCTTCAAACTGAGAAAAACAATAGTTCTCGAAATCAATGAGTAAAGAAACGTCTGAGGCATGGCCCCCGGGAGTGAGGGGACCTCTAGCTGAAATCATATTCCAAAAATCCTTCATATTCGACATTTCCTCAATCTGAGTCTCGGTTTTCATTTTATGCCCAATTGCAAGTCACATCCCAAACCATTTCGGGGACTCTAGGCAATTCCTCCTCCGGGCATAAAAGCCTAACAGAGCAACATTTTTGAGCTCCATGAGATTTTTCATGCTTGTTTAGGCACGGACTAGGTGGCCACATTGTCCATCCTCTCCCGAGGCATGGTTTCATAAATTGGACCCCTAAATACAAATTTTGCATTGCTTCTTACTGAGCAAAGCACTAGTTATCGAAATCGATGAAAAAAACAACTTTTGAGGAGTTGGAACTGAGAGTGAGGGGTTCTCTAGCTAAAATCCTATGCTAGGAATCCAACAAAGATGACAGTTCCTCAATCCGAGTCTCGATTTTCATTTTATGTCGAGTTGCAAGTTGCATCCCAAACCATTTCGGGGACTCTTGGAAAATTCCCGCTCAAGGCATAAAATACTAATGGAGCAACATTTTTGAGTTCTGTGAGATGTTGCAAGCTTGTTTAGGCATGGACTAGGTGACCAAATTATCCATCCACTCTCGAGGCATGGTTTCGTAAATTGGCCCCTTAATCCAAATGTTGCATTGCTTCAAAGTGAGCAAAACACTAGTTCTCAAAATCAATGACTAAAGAAACTTATGAGACATGGCTCCCATGTGTGAGGGGTGCTCTAGATGAAATCATATCCTAGGAATCCATCGGATTCAATGATTCCTCAATCCAAGTCTCGATATTCATTATATTCCCAGTTGCAAGTCGCATCCCAAACCATTCCAGGAACTCTTGGCCAATTTCTCCTGAGGGCATAAAATACTAACGGAACAACATTTTTTAGTTCCGTGAGATGATGCAAGATTGTTTAGGCATGGACTAGGTGACCAAATTATCCATCTGCTCCTGAGGCATGATTTCATAAATTGGCCTCTTAATCCAAATGTTGCATTGCTTCAAACTGAGCAAAACACTAGTTCTTGAAATCAATGATTAAAGAAACTTTTGAGGCATGGTACCCATGAGTGAAGGTTGCTCTAGATGAAATATTATCCCAGGAATCCATCAGAGTTGATGGTTCCTCAATCTAAGTCTCGATATTCTTTATATTCCCAGTTGCAAGTCGCATCCCAAACCATTTCGAGGACTCTTGGCCAATTGCTCCTAAGGGCATAAAAACCTAATGAAGCATCATTTTTGAGTTCTGTGAGATGCTGCAAGATTGTTTAGATGTGGACTAGTTGACTGTATATTCCATCCTCTCCCAAGGAACAGTTTCATAAATTAGACCCCTAAATCCAAATGTTGGTTTGCTTCAAACTAAGCAAAACACTAGTTCTTGAAATCAATGGGTAAAGCAACTTTCGATGCATGGCACCCGAGAGTGAGGGGTTCTCTATCTGAAATCCTATGCCAGGAATCCATCAAAGTTGATGGTTCCTCAATCTGACTCTTGTTTTTCGTTTTATGCCCAGTTGCAAGTCGCATCCCAAAACATTTCAAGGAATCTTGGCAATTCATCCTCGGGGCATAAAATCCCAACAGAGCAACATTTTTGAGCTCCATGAGATTTTGCATGCTTGTTTAGGAATGGACTAGGTGACCACATTGTCCATCCACTCTCGAGCCATGGTTTTGTAAATTGGACCCCTAAATCCAAATGTTGCATTACTTCTTACTGAGCAAATCACTAATTACCGAAATCGATGAAAAAAACAACTTTCAATGGGTTGGAACCGGGAGTGAGGGGTGCTCTAGCTAAAATGTTATCCCAAGAATCCAACAAAGATGACGGTTCCTCAATCTAAGTCTCGGTTTTCATTTTATGCTCAGTGGCAAGTCGCATCCCAAACCATTTCGGGGACTCTTGGCCAATTCTCACTCAGGGCATAAAAGACTAACAGAGCAACATTTTTGAGTTCTGTGAGATGTTGCAAGATTGTTTAGGCATGGACTAGGTGACCAAATTATCCATCCTCTCTTGAGGAATGGTTTCATAAATTGGCCCTTAATCCAAATGTTTCATTGCTTCAAACTGAGAAAAATAGTAGTTCTCGAAATCAATTATTAAAGCAACTTCTGAGGCATGGCACCTGTGAGTGAGGGGTGCTCTAGATGAAATCCTATTCCAGGAATCCATCAGATTCGACGGTTCCTCGATTTGAGTCTTGATATTCGTTATATGCCCAGTTGCAAGTCACATCCCAAACCATTTTAGGGACTCTTGGCCAATTTCTTCTGAGGGCATTAAAACCTAACAAAGAAGCATTTTTGAGTTATGTGAGATGATGAAATATTGTTTAGGCATTGAATAGGTGACTATATTTTCCATCCGCTCCTGAGGCACGATTTCATAAATTGGACCCCTTAATCCAAATGTTTGTTTGCTTGAAACTGAGCAAAACACTAGTTCTCAAAATCAATGAGTAAAGAAACTTCTGAGGCATGGCACCTAGGAGTGAGGAGTTCTCTAGCTGAAATCCTATGCTAGTAATCCATCAGAGTTTACGGTTCTTGAATCCGAGTCTCAGTTTTCATGTTATGCACAGTTGCAAATCGCATCCCAAACCATTTCAGGGACTCTTGGCAATTCATCCTCGGGGCATAAAATCCTAACGGAGAAACATTTTTGAGCTCCATGAGATTCTTCATGCTTGTTTAGGCATGGACTAGGTGACCACATTGTCCATCCGCTCCCGAGGCATGGTTTTGTAAATTGGACCTCTAAATCCAAATGTTGCATTACTTCTTACTGAGCAAAGCACTAGTTATCGAAATCGATGAAAAAAATAACTTCCGACGAGTTGGAATCGGGAGTGAGGGGTGATCTAACTAAAATGTTATGCCAAGAATCCAATAGAGACGACGGTTCCTCAATCCGAGTCTTGGTTTTCATTTTATACCCAGCTTCAAGTCGCATCCCAAACCATTTCAGGGAATCTTGGCCAATTCCCGTTCAGGGCATAAAAGACTAACGGAGCAACATTTTTGAGTGTTGTGAGATGCTGCAAGCTTGTTTAGGCATGGACTAGGTGACCAAATTATCCATCTGTAATATTCCTCTCTTACGTACTTTGCACGAACTTATTCTTTGAGGACACTTGCTTGCAAGTGATCCAGATTATTATACTATTGGTCGTTGATTATGATTATGAGGCATTATGGATGTGATTTTATGTTATTTTGTTGTATTGACTTAGACAGGTGCTATTGACTCAGTTCTCCTGAGTGTGCAATATTTGGACCTTGAGGATGTTGAGGCATTGATGAAACCCTTGGACTCTGAATCGAGTCAGGGAGTGGACTATTGGGGTTTGATTGTTGTATGTATATGACATATGTATATCTGATTAGATGTTATGATTATGGATTTTTTTCTTACATGATTCGTTGATGAAGCAAGTTGATGATATCTTTCCGACGAAACTCACATGTGGAGTAGAGGGGTCACGGATGACTACCAGAGACGTTGATGGAGAGGTGTAGATAGCAGCCCTGCCACAGCCTACTAGCACTCCCTCCATGGTTCGAACTGTAGGTTAACAACTACCTAGTTCGATAAGACACACGATGTCATGAGGGAATATTGCAACAGTCACCCACCATGATTATAAGGGGTGCGCCATAAGGCAGGGGAATTATTCCTTAGAGGCTTGTAGTCTCCCACAAGATCACCTGCCAGAGTATTGACTACATAGGTTTTTATGTCTACCAAGTCAGTCAAGAGGCGAGTGGCACCCATGGAGCATAGAGTGCCTCCTAAAGGGCACGTCGCGTTGTTAAATAATAAATGAATAAACCCATATGGCCTTAGAGCGAATAATGTGATGAGAAATTTTTAAAACAATTTCCCTAATAAAATGTCGCTCGGCCTAGGAAAATAAAGTCTAGGTCTAAGTGATACTTGTGATAATATATATATATATATATATATATGTATATGTATATGTATATGTATATGTATATGTATATGTATATGTATATGTATATGTATATGTATATGTATATAAAAATAAAAATAAATACATAATAATGATAATCATCATTAATCATGTGACGAGAAGGGGGTAAGCAATTCAATTAATGTATAAAAATCTTTTGGGGGATAAAATTTAAAAAGGGGGGAAAAGGGGAAATAATTGTTTTGTTACATATGCTAATTAAAAAATTATTAATTAAAAAGAAAAATGGGAAAAAGGTAATTTTCTACACTTGCCAATTTGAGTTTTAACTGAAAAGGGAAAGAGGAAAATTTAAAAGAATTAGGAAACTAGGAAAAAAAGGGAACAGAAAAAGAAAGGGAAACATAAGGAAAAAGCAGATAGACTAACTTAGTAAGGTATCTGGCATTTAAGAACTTTCTAAATTAAACTCAACTAGTAAATTAGTAAGGGGGTAAGTCATTAATTTGTGTAAGGGAATATGAGGACACCTAGGAGCGATTCTAGGAATGCTTTTAGGTGGGTGAGGGAAATAGGAGTAATTAATTAATTAATGAAATTAATTTATGGTGCAATGAAGGGGATGGGTGACACATGTACGGGGAGGATTTTTACGAATTAAATTATTAAACAATAAATTAAATGGGAATTTGGGAAAGTAAATGACTTAGAAAGTCTATACAAAGGAAGGAGGAAGAGGATGATAAATCTCTTATGTGATGCGTAACGTTATGCTAGAGGATTTTAGACTTGACTAAATTAGCTTGTGGGAGTTGGGATACCCAGATCGACGAGGAGTGGTAGATCGACCTTACGAGGTGAGCTGGGAGCTAGTTGATCTTTGGTTCAGTGTGTGTGTGTCCCCTTAGAGGCTCGGGGGGATAAGGGAGAAGAAGATTACCCCTCGCATTGGCTGACAGGTATCAGTGAAGTCTCATCGGTCGGCAAGTGGGAGTTGCACGGAGCGCGCCGGATGACGACTTAGAGCGGACGACTTGGGTTATGGTATGCTTACTTTTATTCTGCATGGTAGATTATTAATATACTTTACGCTTTTAATTCTGTACTTTTAATTAGGTAAATAAAATGTTGACTTAGCATTTCAACTGAGAACTTAATTTTCCCCATAAGCCTTAAGATCGTTGTTTGACTTGATTCCTTTGGGTTTCGAACCCTGGCTGTTGTGATTGCCCGACTGGTTTTATTGATTTGTTGTGAAGAGTTGTGCTTTTTTTTCCTCACCCCTAGTTCATCAGTCCACGCCTGAGCAGTCGGTTAGGAGCCAAATCGATGGTCATCACTTCAATGCATAGCGACCTATAGATTCTAATGCCCTACTTTTTTGTGCGTGAATGAAGAGCGAAGGATGTTTATGCCCATCAGTCTACCCCTGTTGATTGTTCTTGTCTGATTGAGGGTCATTGTGCCTTCTTGTGTTTGATTCTTCTGCCTAGATTGATTCATTTCTGAATGGTTATCCTCTGCATTTGATCTCTGCATTTCTTGAGTTCACCACTTTTAACACCTCTACATTTTGTTATATTTGTATGCCAATATTCTATGTTTCAATACTTTCAACCACGAATTGTCGTTTGCAATTTATTATATTTGGAGGATGGTTTTAGATTTCTTTTTAGCACATGAACCATAATGAATCTTCCCTTGATTGAATGCGACAGAATTTTATTTACTCAGCAATTTTTTTTTAGGCATTTTTTTTTATGGATTGGCAATTCATTTACTTGTGAATTTCAGTTTTTAATACACAGCAATTTACCTTTTTTTGATGGTCAGCCATTGCCATTATTTCTGACCACTATTTACACACTTTCAACCACGTCCTTCCACTCTTTCAACTGCACCTTCAATCACTTCTTCTCTGTTTTTTATTATAATTGATGGTGAATTTTACCAGGCGTTTTTGGCCAAACGCGGCTTATTCTTCCCCCAATCAATTGCCTGGTAGCGTTTTGGTCTTCCTAGTCCCACTCAATCTTGCTAGAATTTTACCTGAGGCAGCTAGTTGTTTTTACAATGGTTAATTAGCAACTTTATACTCCTGATTCTTACAGCATTACTTACATCTTTTACTCTGCATTGATCACGTAATGTCCATATTTTTATACATAATCTCTTACCTAGGTGGCTTGCAACCATTTTCATGTAGTTACAGTCTCCTCCTTCGTAGGAAGAAACTTATTTGAATTACAGTAGTAATATTGCGAGTCAGCAATATAAGATTGTGACAGACGATGGTTTTAACACTTCCAGACCAAATTTGGGCAATTCTTACGTATGCATAGAATTTCGTGACTGTGGGTGGCGTCCTCGATTTTCACAACCTGCTAATTATTTTGTGACTGCGTTGAATTCCCTTACTTTGCCGATAACGATGTTGGGACAGTGTATTCCTTTCTTACCATTTTTATTGCGATTAAATTAATTATGACGGATAACATCGTATGACAACGATCCCTTTTTTTTTACATATTTTAATGTAGGGATTTTCGTTTGTTCTGTGATTTCATCCATTAATGACATCTCTAGCCTTTATTGTTGGTTACGAATTCGCCTGCTGTGAACTCACACAATTTTACCTTTTTTTGAGTGCATTCATTACGATTTTATTGTATGTTGGACAACAACTCCATACCTTGAATGGTTGTGACCAACTTTGGACAACCTTATCTTTGCTAGACAGTCATCCTTTTAGGTATCATTTGCAAATGGTTAATAGACAACCTATATGATGTGATTTGATAGTCTTAGTTGTAAATGTAAATTGTACACAGCTAGTTTAGTCAGCAATGAGATCTGTTATATTTTCCATACACAGCAATGGCTTATACTTTTAGAAAACAAAGGGAGGCTCGATAGTATGAATATATTGACAACAACTCCTTATTGTAAGCAGTGATTAAATGTTTTTCCTCATCCTTCTTTTAGTGTTAAGATGCAAATTATGTGATAGAGGCTTACATGCCAATGATTTATCGGATTGATAAGTCGTAGCATTTACCTTGTAATCAATTTTTTCTTTGTTGTTTAAGTGGGTGTTCAATTGCACTAAAACCCTTTTTCTCGATGTATAGTTCAGGGTTTAAAGGATAGCAACTACAAAAGTTAGCAACTAGTTCCATTTTTAAGAGAAAGGAAGTTATACTTATCTAACTTGGGAATTGGGACATATTCGCAACAAACTTTTGTTTTAATAATAATCTTTCAATTGCATAGAATGATCTTATTGCACAAGGAAATTATTGAGTTGTAGGAAAGCGATAGTCATCTTGATGACTTGTCATTGGGTGCTAGGGTTATTCGTCAAGGGTTAGATAGTTAACTTGATCTCCTAGTGCATTGATTTTTAGCTTATGTTGAGGGTCTAATTTGTTGTTGTGCCACGATTGTTGTCACGCCTATCACCGAGCGATGGCATGATTCCTGATGAGGGGATCATTGAGTGCCCTAATGGTTAGAGGTGAAGGATAACTTGGCCAGGGTCTATGCCACCCATTGTGGGCATTGTTCGTTGTAGTTTTTTATGGTGCGTGAGTTGTAACATCTTCATGCATTGGTTTTGCATGCATAGAGGTTCTAGTTACTGGTCGTCAAGACCGTTATGTCGAGATTGTTGATGTTTTCCTTTATATTGTAAGTGTTTTCATGTTTGTGTCGGGAGGGTAGTCATTTCTATCTTTGATTTTTCATGTCTCGCCCAGCCACTTGTTGTGCTAGTGCATTGAGTCATTGTTGTCTATTTCCTAATCTGCATGCATTTGTTCGTCGTCAGGTTGTGTGGTTCAAATTTTTTTGTCTTGCCTTCCTATCAAAAAAAAATTCTTAGGTTTTAGTCATAACGATTTGGGGTCGTTACATATGGTATCAGAGCGAGTTCAACCCTGCACTTGTGGATCGCCAGGCTTTCCACTATAGTAAACCCGTGGGTATTAACCCTTGCATTGATTAAAAACCTTAACATGTCCATGTGGTAATCACATTTAGAGGATGCCTTAGAGGTTCTCAATGTGGTGCCATGGAAGGGGGTGTGACACCTCCAAAAGTTCCCACACCCTCAGAGTCGAACCCCCAAGGGGAAGAACAAGTCCTTGGGCTGGATTTTCTTATAGTAAGGGATGATGATGGTATGACAAGGCCCTCCCAGAAAATTTCAAGGGCCTTGATTCACCATTGGTAATTAGATGAGGTCGAGGAACTTGTACCCCTGAGGGTCCATGGTGCGCCCTAGATAGTACCATTAGAATCCACCGAGAACTCGAGAGAGTTGATTTCTCAAGCCCACAAGTGTCATGGATGGCTATGTCATCGAGGCACGGTTGTAGAGAAAGGATTTGTACTTCACGCTTCACGATTATGACCTCTAGCATGAAGGTTCACATGGTGGTCTTTCGACTGAAGGGGAGTGCTATTCTATGGAGGAAGACGCTCCTGCCACTTTTGAACATGGTCGTCAACGACGTGTCATGGGAACTGTTCAAGGGATAGTTCCAGGAGAGGTATCTTTCTAAGGAATTCGTTCAGCATCAGCTAAACGAGTTCGACGCCTTGCGACAAGGCAGTCGCATGGTGCCCGAGTGCGAGGCTCATTTTGGAGCTGTTTCGGTATGCTCCACATCCAATTACCCAGAAAATTAAGGTCAAGGAGTTCGAGTTTGGCCTTATTGTTAGAATTCATCTTCTACTTTGGGTACCAGGAATACTAGACTGAAGAAAGTGTGTTGGATTGTGGGGTGCCACATTACCAGCATTCTTGCCCAGAGGAAAGGGTCGGGGCATCTGGATCAGTCGAACCCACTACTGTGGGAGTTTTGGGAAAGGCCCATCAGATTCTTGCAATGATGAATAACCGTCGAAAAGAGCACCAGTCAATTTTTCTCGAGACGTTAGGTATCGTCGCTAACCAAACCCTTAGTATTTGATAAATCCTGGTGCTACCGAGAGTTTCATTTTTGGTGCACCGCTAAAAAGGATTAAGGTAAAGGAAATCAAACCTGATGAGTTAAGCTTTGTAGAGATGGCTTAGGGATCCAAACAAAAGGTTGGAGGAAAGGTTATAGGTTGTACCCTTAACCTAGGAGAGTTTGTCACTAGGGCCTACCTATACATCACGATCTTAAGATCTTATTACGTCGTAATCAGTATGGACTAGCTGGAATCGCATGAGTTGATACTCAACTGTAAGATGAAATGGTGGAGCTTGGTCGATGATGAGGGACTAAGATGCATGATTGTAGGTTGAAACTAGGGAGTTTCCCTAAGGTTAATCTCTTCGTTGCAGCTATGGGAGAGCATGCTCAAGGGTTGTAAGATTTATGCAATCCTTGCGTTAAACGGAAAGGGAGTAGTGGAATGTCCAGAACACATTTCGATGATGAGAGAGTTTACAGACGTCTTCCTAGAGGAGTTACCTGGGATGTCGCTGGAGAGGGAATTGGAGTATTCTATAGACCTAAAACCAGGGACTGAACCAATAGCGAGAATGCCTTATCGTATGTTGACCCCAGAGTTACAGCAGTTGAGAATGCAACTGAAGGAGTTGTTGTACCTGGGACTTATACGTCCGAGTGTGTCACCGTGGGGTGCACCTATTATCCTCATACGAAAGAAGGATGGGTCATGGAGACTCTACATTGACTACCATCAATTGAACAAGGCAACGATCAAGAATCAATATCTATTGTCGAGGATTGATGATCTATTAGATCAGATGAAGGATGCGACGATGTTTTCAAAGATCAATTTGCAATCAGGGTATGACCAGTTACGTATCAAGGGGATGATGTCCCTAAGCCCACCTTTAAGATGAGGTTTGGACATTACGAGTTTATTGTTTTACCGTTGGGACTGACAAATGCCCTAGTGGTATTTATGAGTTTGATGAACAGGGTGTTCCAAGAGTAATTGGACAAGTTCATCCAAGTATTCATTGATGATATTTTGATTTACTCTCAGATGAGGAAGGAGCATGAAAAGAACTTGCGCTTGGTACTACAGTGTTAGCAAGAGCACAAATTGTATGGGAAGTTTTCCAAATGCATGTTTTATAAATCGAACATTCACTACTTAGGGCATGTCATCTCTGGAAAAGGTATAGTCATGGATCCAGCAAAGGTCGAGGCTATTATGGAATGGCTTATGCCGACGAATGTCCTGGAAGTGTGTAGCTTCATGGGTTTAGCAGGATACTATCGACGGTTCATCGAGGGATTTTTGAAGATAGAAAATCCAATTACGGAATTACAGAAGAAGAACAAGAAGTTTTTTGGGACTGATAAATGCGTGGAATCATTTCGGAGGCTCAAAGAGTTGCTGACAACAGCACCGATGCTAAATGTCCCTGACATGGATGCAGAATTCTTGTTGTGCACTGACACATCCAAGGAAGTCTTAGGATGACTCTTGATGCAAGACGGTCGAGTGATTGCTTACATTTTGAGGAAGTTGAGAAGGCATGAGGAGAACTATGCGACACATGATTTGGATTTGTTAGCAATTGTTTATGCCCTGAAGGTTTGGAGACACTACCTTGTTGGACAAAATTTTGAACTAAAGACGGACCACTGTGGATTACAACACATCTTTACACAAAGCGACCTAAACGCGCTACAACGGCATTGGTCGAAATTGATTAGTGAGTACGATTTTGAGATTACTTACATAAAGGGAACATTGAACCGAGTTGCGGATGCATTGAGTCAGAGATCACGCATCTTTTTGGTGTTGCCTCTTTAGACAAATATATGTTAAAATATTCTATATTTACAGTGTGACGATGACTGGTACAAAGAGGTCAAGGATTTTATAAGAAAAAACACAATGATGGTACCAATATTTGAAGGATTTACGTTGGACGACAACGGACTACAGAGATTTAAAAATAAAATTTGCATACCACCGAACGATGTGTTGAGGCGTTTGATCCTAAACGAGGCTCATAGAGTAGCATACATGTCTCACCTAGGAGTCATGAAGATGAGGGCAGACCTTAAACCCTTATTATTCGGGAAGGGAACGAAGGCATACATAGTTAACTATGTGGCCAGATGCCTAGAATGTCAGTAGGTAAAGGATGAACATAGAAATCTAGCAGGATTACTACAACCACAACCTATTCCAAAATCGAAATGGGAGGTTATTCCGATGGATTTCATTGTTGGATTGCCACTGACAGCGAGGAGACACAACTCGATTTTTGTGGTAGTCAACACTCTGACGAAGAGTGATCATTTATTCCTATGCGTACAATGTTGGCAAATGTTTAACAAGCAGTATGCTTGTCATTGATGGCAAGTACAAACAGTGGAGATGGTAGGATAAGGAGGATAAAATCCCTTGGGGATTCGGACGTGAAAGCTTAGGAGAAACAACGTCGAGGAAAACACGCGCAGCAAGGCTCAAGCTATCGGATTTCTCAGAGGAGAAGGAAGACAGAGATCCACAGCCATTGGATCTCATTCAGAAATCCCGTCAGCATTCAGATCGGACTAGAGCTGCATGAGATTTACCATCGGGAAATGCCAAGGTGAAATCCCGACAGAACGTTGACCGTCAGATCTGATTATAGACAATAAAAGTGCACTGAAAAGGAGGACAGATCTCAAACGTTAGATCCAAGCGCAGGACCCGACCACCGTTGGATCGAGGAGAACCTGCACAGTCTTTAAAGTGCAAGGAGGTTTGGCTGCGGTCATGGGGATAACGGTCATATGGACCAGGAGCCTAGCCATCGGAGTTTCAAGAATCGCGAGTTGGATATGTCAAAGTTCATTGACATCACAAACCCCAAAATCGTGATGAGTGAAATCATGACTGAACCTAAACCGTCAGATCAAGATATGATCTAGACCATCAACTCGACCCACGTCAACAGACCACGTCAGCTAAGCAACATGTGGCACAACCAGGTAGTGACAAGTGTCAGATTGATTCACCAATTCAGGCACATGTGGGTAACGAATCAAAGTGACATGTGGCAGTAGCCCTGATGAGATAAGGCTGAGGTCACAACCCTTGGCCACATCAGCGAGATATGGACAGATGTCAGAGGACAAAGAGGAGCTGAGTCTTGTCGCACGGTCAGGTGGAGAATGATACAGAAGGTGAAACGACAGGAGTGGGGCCCTTCGTCAATACTCCACCATTCCGGACCACCCCCCCCCCCTCCGCTTAAAGATAGAATGGAAAGGGGGCTCTGGAATCGAATCCAGACCGTAGATCTGAGAGAACAAATATTGACCGTCTAGATTTGCTCACCGCATATCCAACGATGTAAATGAATTTAAACAAAATCGGAGGGCTACTAAGGCACGACGCAGTGAGACTGCCAGAAACCATTGATGATGTTTGCTAGAGAAGTCGAACAGACCGTTGAGTGATCGCCTGAAGAGATGAAGAGTTCCTAGCTTCGTCCAAGTGAAGAAAGACTACTCTTAGAAGGAATTGATAGATGGACGAGCATGGAAGCCTATAACTAAAATAAAGAAGGTGATCTCGACTGTCACAGACAAGACGAAGAATCTCAACTGCCAGAGAGACTGAGGAATCTCAACATAACATCCAGTAATTCTGAACGCGTGGGAAAACGGCCAGAGAAGCTGAAGAGTCACGATGATAATCAGACAGAACACTCGAGAGGTGGAGGATAATGGTGCAGAGTCAGCATGCAGAGGCATTGCGAACACTGCATGCACAAAGTGCACAGAAGCTATAAATACACGGTACAGAGAAGAGATTAGGTGGTTGTTGCTGCTGGAATTTGCGGTTGCTATTGGAGGTTGTTGTTGCTGCTGGAGGAGTTGGCTATGAATGTTGTGGGTGAAGGTGATTCATGTGTGAAGTAGGAGGATAAATGCAGTAGTTGAAAAGCACAGAAGAGGAACTGTGTAGTGAATGGACATGGTGCACTGAGGATAAATCACAGAAGAATAGACAGTGCAAGTGAGATGTGCAGAAAGGTAGTGTGGCAGAAGGAGAACAACGAGATGCAACAGAACAGTGATAAGTCAGGTAAGCCATTGTTGAACATTATATCACTGTAGCAAGTTTCAGATTCAAAGATTTATATTTCAGGGTGGTTGGGAGGTGCTAGGGAGGACAGTTGTCCTCAGAGGTTCAAGTGGTTGCTTGAACA
>ML784609.1:261739-274727 GCA_009831015.1 Picea engelmannii
AATGCCTCCTAAATTTACTGCAATAGCTCAGGGGGAGCATGTCTCTTCTTTGACATTGATGTCAAAGGGGGAGAAAAGAATTCGGGGGTGCAGTAGTTGCCATCAATGCCAAAGGGGGAGATTGTTGGCAAATGTTTAACAAGCAGTATGCTTGTCATTGATGGAAAGTACAAACAGTGGAGATGGCAGGATAAGGAGGATAAAATCCCTTGGGGATTCGGACGTGAAATCTCAGGAGAAACAACATTGAGGAAAACGCATGCAGCAAGGCCCAAGCTATCGGATTTCTCAGAGGAGAAGGAAGACAAAGATCCACAGTCATTGGATCTCATTCAGAAATCCCGTCAGCCTTCAGATTAGACTAGAGCTGCATGAGATTTACCATCGGGAAATTCCAAGGTGAAATCCCGACAGAACGTCGACCGTCAGATATGATTATAGACAAGAAAAGCGCACTGAGAAGGAGGACAGATCTCAGACGTTAGATCCAAGCACGGGACCCGACCACCGTTGGATCGAGGAGAATCTACACAGTCTTTAAAGTGCAAGGAGGTTTGGCTGCGGTCATGGGGATAACGGTCATATGGACCAGGAGCCTAGCCATCAGAGTTTTGAGAATCGCGAGTTGGATATGTCAAAGTTCATTGACATCACAAACCCCGAAATCGCGATGAGTGAAATCCTGACTGAACCTGAACCGTCAGATAAAGATATGATCTAGACCATCGACTCGACCCACATCAATAGACCACGTCAGCTAAGTGACAGGTGGCACAACCAGGTAGTGACAAGTGTCAGACTGATTCAACAATTCAGGCACATGTGGGTAACGAATCAAAGTGACACGTGGCAATAGCCCTGACGAGATAAGGCTGAGGTCACAACCCTTGGCCACATTAGCGAGAGATGGACAGATGTCAGAGGACAAAGAGGAGCTAAGTTTTGTCGCACGGTCAGGTGGAGAACGATACAGAAGGTGACATGACAGGAGTGGGGCCCTTCGTCAATACTCCACCATTCCGGACCCCCCCCACCCCCCCGTATTAAAGATAGAAAGGCAAGGGGGGTCCAGAATCGCATGAGAGTCGTTGATATGAACACTTTAATCCTGACCGCTCGAAATATGCGTGCCCAATTCCAGACCCCCCCCCTCCTCTTAAAGATAGAATGACAAGGGGGCTCCGGAATCGAATCCAGACCATAGATCTGAGAGCACAAATACTAACTGTCTAGATTTTCTCACCGCATATCCAACGATGTAAATGAATTTAAACAAAATCGGAGGGCTACTAAGGCACAACGCAGTGAGACTGCCAGAAACCATTGATGACGTCTGCTAGAGAAGTCGAACAGACCGCTGAGTGATCGCCAAAAGAGATGAAGAGTTCCTAGCTTCGTCCAAGTGAAGAAAGACTACTCTTAGAAGGAATTGGCAGATGGATGAGCATGGAAGCCTGTAACTAAAACATAGAAGGTGAGCTTGACTATCACAGACAAGACGAACAATCTCAACTGCCAGAGAGACTGAGGAATCTCAACATAACATCCAGTAATGCTGAACGCGTGGGAAAACGGCTAGAGAAGCTGAAGAGTCACGATGATAATCAGACAGAACACTCGAGAGGTGGAGGATAATGGTGCAGAGTCAGCATGCAGAGGCATTGCGAACACTGCATGCACAAAGTGCACAGAAGCTATAAATACACGGTATAGAGAAGAGATTAGGTAGTTGTTGCTGCTGGAATTTGCGGTTGCTATTGGAGGTTGCTGTTGTTGCTGGAGGAGTTGGCTGTGAATGTTGTGGGTGAAGGTGATTCATGTGTGAAGTAGGAGGATAAATGCAGCAGTTGAAGAGAACAGAAGAGGAACTGTGCAGTGAATGGACATGGTGCACTGAGGATAAATCGCAGAAGAACAGATAGTGCAAGTGAGATGTGCAGAAAGGAAGTGTGGCAGAACGAGAACAATGAGATGCAGCAGAACAATGATAAGTCGGGTAAGCCATTGTTGAACATTATATCACTGTAGAAAGTTTCAGATTCAAAGATTTATATTTCAAGGTAGTTGGGAGGTGCTAGGGAGGACAGTTGTCCTCAGAGGTTCAAGTGGTTTCTTGAACACATGGAGTTGGTGCTTCCTTCTAGTTGGTGCTAGAGAAACTAGGGAGTTGGTGCTTCCTTCTAGTTGGTGCTAGAGAATCCAGGGAGTCGGTGCTTCCTTCTAGTTGGTGCTAGAGAAAACAGAGAGTTGGTGCTCTCAGCAAGTTGCAGCTTGCTAAACAGAGGTTGTAGCCTCATTATGAGTTGGTGCTCATATGTATGATAATGTAAAGAATGTAATTATTACGTATCATATAAAGAAAACGAGGTTTTTACCCTGTATGGGTTTCCTTGGAAAATATTTGTCTCTGTGTTTCTCATATATGTGACTGATGCTGAATGTGCCTATGTTTATTTCTCTGCATTTATTGTGATCATCATTCAGTGTTTCTGCAAAGAGTTTTTAAAAGAAGCATAATTGTTTAAGCATGGTAACAACTGATTCACCCCCCCCTCTCAGTTTTCCAGCATACAATGCATAAAGCACCTGATATAGCTAGAGTTTTCTTCAGTGAGATTGTGAAGCTGCATGGCGTACCTAAGAGGATTGTATCTGATCGAGGATCAATGTTTACTAGAATATTTTGGACTAGTTTCCAAGAGGCCTTGGGAACCCAAATTAACTTTAGTATTGTGTATCACCTGGATACTGATGGGAAAACCGAATGAATGAACCAGACCTTGGAGGACATGTTTCTCATGTATGTGATGGACCAACAAAAGCGTTGGGAAGATTTCTTGCCACTAGTGGAATTCGCTTATAACAACCAATTACCAAAGAACCATTGAGATGGCACCCTTCGAGCTTCGTAACGGACAATTGTGTCGGACGCCTTTGAGTTGGGATCGGCTTGAGGATAGGGTCCTAGTGGGACCAGAAGCAATCCAAGAAATGGAATATTAAATGAAAACTAAGACAAAGGATCAAGGAAGCGCAAGATCGGAATAAGAGTTATGTCGATGTGCGTCATGTCGATTGTAGTTACAATGTGGCGATCATATATTTTTGTGGCTGAAACCATATAAGAGTTCAAGTTTGGAAAAGGGGCTAAACTATATCCTAGGTTCATGGGATCCTACGAGATTGTCGAAAAGAGAGGATCGTGGCCTATTGACTATCCTTTCTTGATTCTTGAGGCATATGCACAATGTCTTTCACGTCTCTATTTGAGACATTATGATTAGTGATCCTACACATGTTTTGACTTGAGTACCTTGTGGGTGTCAGATGAGGGTGCACTCATGGTTGAGATGATCTACTTTCTGGATCATCGCATTCGATTGCTACGGTGTCGAACAGTAGATGAGGTCAAGGTCCAGTGGGACAACCATAGTCCACACTCGGTGACTTGGGAGGATGCATATGATATGCGCCAGCAGCTCCTTTTCTTTTTGTTTGATAGAGAGACTTATGATACTTTGATACACATTTTTTTTCGACACTCATATACTGTGAAACTTCGGGATGAATTTTAGACCAAGAGCCCTCTCTTGCACACGTTGCGTGAACTTATTATTTGAGGACACTTGCTTACAAGTGATCCGGATTATTATACTATTGGTCATTGATTATGATTATGAGGCATTATGGATGTGATTATATGTTATTTTGTTGTATTGACTTAGACAAGTGCTATTGACTCGGTTATCTTGAGTGTGCGGGATTTGGACCTCGAGGATGTTCAGGCATCGATGAAACCCTTGGACTCTGGATCGAGTTAGGGAGTGGACTATTGGGGTTTGATTGTTGTATATATATGACATATGTGCATCTGATTAGATGTTATGATTATGGATTTTGTTCTTACATGATTCATTGATGATGCAGGCTCACAATAGCTTGTTGACCAGACTCACATGTGGAGTAGAGGGGTCACGCACGACTACCAGAGATGTTGAGGGAAAGGTGTGGACAACAACCCTGCCACAGCCTAATAGCACTCCCATCATGGCTCGAACTGTAGGTTAACAACTACCTAGTTCGAGAAGACCCACGATGCCGTGAGGGCAGACTGCAACAGTCACTCACAATGATTCTAAGGGGCATGCAATAAGACATGGGCCTTATTCCTTAGAGGCCCTTAGTCTCCCATAAGATAACCTAGCGGAGTATTGACTCCAGGGGTTTTTATGTCTACCAAGTCAGTCGAGAGGCGAGTGGCACCCTTGGAGCACGGAGTGTGTCCTGAAGGGCATGTCTCTCTAGAAAAACATAATGAGGAAAGTGGCACCCTTGGAGCATGTAGTGCATCCTGAAGGGCACATCACGCAAGGGGAAAAAAATGAGGTGAGTGGCACCCTTGGAGCACCTAGTGTGTCCTGAAGGGCACATCGCGTTGTTAAATAATAAATGAATAAAACCATATGGCCTTAGAGCGAATAATGTGATGAGAAATTTTTAAAACAATTTCCCTAATAAAATGTCTCCCATCCTAGGAAAATAAAGTCTAGGTCTAAGTGATACTTGTGATAAAAAATATATATTTATATAAAAATAAAAATAAATACATAATAATGATAAGCATCATTAATCATGTGACGAGAAGGAGGTAAGCAATTCAATTAATTTATAAAAATCTTTTGCGGGCTAAAATTTAAAAAGGGGGGGAAAGGGGAAATAATTGTTTTGTTACATATGCTAATTAAAAATTTACTAATTAAAAAGAAAAAGGGGAAAAAGGTAATTTTCTACACTTGCCAATTTGAGTTTTAACTGAAAAGGGAAAGAGGGAAATTTAAAAGAATTAGGAAACTCGGAAAAAGCGGGAACATAAAAAGAAAGGGAAACATAAGGAAAAAGAAGAAAGACTAACTTAGTAAGGTATCTAGCATTTAAGAACTTTCTAAATTAAACTCAACTAGTAAATTAGTAACGGGGTAAGTCACTAATTTGTGTAATGGAATATGAGGACACCTAGGATCGATTCTAGGAATGCTTTTAGGTGGGTGAGGGAAATAGGAGTAATTAATTAATTAATGAAATTAATTTATGGTGCAATGAAGGGGATGGGTGACACATGTATGGGGAGGAATTTTAAGAATTAAATTATTAAAAACTAAATTAAATGGGAATTTGGGAAAGTAAATGACTTAGAAACTCTATATAAAGGAGGGAGGAGGAGGATGATAGATCTCTTTTGTGATGCGTAATGTTATGCTGCAGGATTTTAGACTTAACTGACTTAGCTTATGGGAGTTGGGATACCCAACTCGGTAAGGAGTGGTAGCTCGACCTTGCGAGGCGAGCTAGGAGCTAGCTGATCTCTGGTTCAATGTACGTGGCCCCTTTGTGGCTCAAGGAGCTAAGGGGGAAGAAGAGTACCCCTCACGTTGGCTGGGAGGTACCGATGAAGTCTTATCGGTCAGTAAGTGAGAGATACACGGAGCGTGCGAGACGACGACTCAGAGCTAACGACTTGGGATACGACACACTTACTTTTATTCTTCATGGTAGATTATTAATATACTTTATGCTTTTAATTCTGTACTTTTAATTGGGTAAAGAAAATGTTGACTTAGCATTTCAACCGAGAACTTAATTTTCCCCATAATCCTTAAGCTCATTGTTTGACATGATTCCTTTTGATTTCGAACCTTGGATATTGTGACTGTCCAACTGGTTTTATTGATTTGTTGTGAAGAGTTTTGCTTTTAATTTTTCCTCACCCCTAGTTCGTCAGTCCATGACTGAGGAGTCGGCCAAGATTTGAATCGACGGTCGTCACTTCGGTGCATAGCAACCTATAGATTCTCATGCCTTGCTTTTCTGTGTGTGGATGAGGATTGAAGGATGTTTCTACTCAGTCGTCTACCCCTGTTGATTGTTCTTGTCTGATTGACGATCATTCCGCCTTCTTGTGTTTGATTTTTCTGCCTAGATTGATTCAGTTCTGAATGGTTATCCTATGCGTTTGACCTTTGCGTTTCTTGATTTCATCACTTTTAACACCTATATGTTTTGTTATATTTTTATGGCAATATCCTCTGTGTTTCAATAATTTCAACCACAAATTGTCCTCTACAATTTATTATATTTGGAGGACGATTTTATCTTGCATTTTAGCACATGAACCACAACGAATCTTCCCTTGACTGAATGCGACAGAATTTTATTTACACAGCAAAAAAAAATTCAGGCGTTTTTTTTTATGGATTGGTAGTTGATTTACTTGCGAATTTCAGTTTTTATTACACAACAATTTACCCTTTTTTGATGGTCATCTATTGCCATTATTTCTGACCACGATTTTCACACTTTCAACCATGTCTTTCCGCTCTTTCAACCGCACCTTCAATCACTTATTCTCTATGTTTTATTATATTTGATGGCGAATTTTACCAGACGTTTTTTGCCAAACGTAGCTTATTCTACCCCCAATCAATTGCTTGGCAGCGTTTTGGGCTTCCTAGTCCCACCCGATCTTGCTAGTGTTTTACTTGAGGTAGCTAGTTGTTTTTACAGTGGTTAATTAGCAACTTTATACTCTCCATTCTTACAACATTACTTACATCTTTTACTCTACGTTGATCACTTAATGTCTACATTTTTATACCTAATCTTTTACCTGGGTGGCTTGCAACCATTTTCATGTAGTTACAGACTCCTCGTTCGTAGGCAGAAAATTATTTGAGTGAAAGTAGTAATATTGCGACTCAGCAATATAAGATTGTGACAGATGGTGGGTTTAACACCTCCAGACCACGTTTGGGAAATTCTTACCTGCGCAGAGAATTTCGTGACTGTGGGTGGCGTCCTTGATTTTTGCAACCTGCTAATTATTTTGTGATTGCGTTGAATTCCCTTACTTGTCTGATAACGATGGTGGGACAACGTATTCTTTGCTTACCATTTTTATTGCGATTAAATTAATTATAACGGATAACATCGTATGACAGTGATCCCTTTCTTTTAACATATTTTAATGCAGGGATTTCCGTTTGTTCTGTGATTCTGTCCATTAATGACATATCTAGCCTTTAGTGTTGGATGCAAATTCACCTTCTACGAACTCACATGATTTTACCTTTTTCTGAGTGCATTCATTACGATTTTATTGTATGTTGGAAAAAGACTCCATACCTTGAATGGTTGTGACCAACTTTGGACAGTCTTATCTTTTCTAGATAGTCATCCTTTTAGATAGCATTTGCAAATGGTTAATAGACAACCTGTATGATGTGATTTGATAGTCTTAGTTTTAATTGTAAATTGTGCACAACTAGTTTAGTCGGCAATGAGATACATTATATTTTCCTTACACAGCAATGTCTTATCCTTTTAGACTGCAAAGGGAGGGTCGATAGTATGGATATAGTCACAAAAACTCCTTATTGTAAGCAGTGATTAATTTTTTTCCACGTGCTTTTAGTGTTAAGATGCAAATTATGTGACAATGGCTTACATGCCAACGAGTTATTGGATTGATAATTCGTAGCATTTACCTTGTAATCGATTTTTTATTTGTGGTTTAAGTGGGTGTTTAGTTGCACTAAAACCCTTTTTCTCGGTGTACAGTTCGGGGTTTAAAGGATATAAACTATAGAAGTTAGCAACTAGTTCCAGTTTTAAGAGAAAGCAAGTTATACTTATCTAACTTGGGAATTGGGACATAGTCGCAACAAAATTTTGTTTTAATACTAATCTTTCAATTGCATAGAATGATCTTATTGCGCAAAAAAATTATTGCGTTGTAGGAAAGTTATAGTCGTCTTGATTGACTTGTCATTGGGTGCTAGGGTTAGTCGGGGATTAGATAGTTAACTTGATCTCTTAGCACATCGATTTTTAGCTTGTGTTGAGGGTCCAGTTTGTTGTTCTGCCATGGTTGTTGTCACGCCTATAACTGAGCAACGACATGATTCATGATGAGGGTATCATTGTGTGCCCTAATGGTTAGAGGCGAAGGATAACTTGGCCAGGGTCTGTGCCACCCATTGTGGGCATTGTTCGTTGTAGTTGTTTATGGTGCGTGAGTTGTAACGCCTTCATGCATTGGTTTTGCATGCATAGAGGTTCTATTTACTGGTCATCGAGACCATTGTGTTGGGATGGTGGATGTTGTCCTTTAGCTTGTAGGCGTTGTCATGTTTGTGTCGGGCGGGTAGTCGTTTCTATCTTTGATTTTGCATGTCTCGCCCAGCCGCTCGTTGTGCTAGTGCGTTGAGTCATTATTGTCTATTCCCTGATCTGCATGCATTTTTTCGTTGTGAGGTTGTGTGGTTCAACTATTATCATCATGCCTTCTTGTCAAAAAACTTTTCTTTTCTTGTATTCGTAATGATTTGGGGTCATTACGCCATCCGCTCTCGAGGAATGGTTTCTTAAATTGGACCCCTTAATCCAAATTTTGCATTGCTTCAAATTGAGCAAAACACTAGTTTTTGAAATCAATGAGTAAAGCAACTTCCAAGGCATAGCACCCAGGAGTGAGGGGTGGTCTAGCTGAAATCCTATCCCAGTAATCCATCGGAGTCAACGATTCCTCAATCTGAGTCTCGATATTCATTTAATGCCAAGTTGCAAGTCACATCCCAAACCATTTTGGGGACTCTTGGCCAATTGCTCCTGAGGGCATAAAAGCTAACTAAATTATACATGTCTATGTCAACTAACTACTATATCTTACTACCTTGGAAAAATACTGCACCAATTTCAATTGCACATTGAGTTTAACAACCACTACTTCCTACATAAAAATGTGAGTTGCACTATTGTTCACCATCACCATAACTAACTTATTCTTCAACTTGGATTGAACAAAACTAATATTTGTATAGTTCTACTCTTGGCTTGAACAAAACTAATATTTGTATAGTTCTACTCTTGTCTTGAACTAAAGTAATATTTGTATAGTTCTACTCTTGGCTTGCATTAGACATATTGCCAACTAAAGAACCCAACATTTGCAACACACCAACTAATGGTTGGATTTATTAATCCATAGCATTGACCCTCATCTTCAATGTACATTTCTTATAATAATTCTAATTTGCACAAATCCAACAAACAACAACCTTACTACTATTTTTTTCTTAGATCCATATGATAAATTTATCATGTCCTTAGTGTTATCACATTAATATGTCCTTAATATGTCCAAAATCAAGAGGGATGTCACATTAAATTAGGTGGTTGACTACTAATATTGGTAATTGCACCCTAGTCTAATTGTGCATCCAAAACTAAAGATATAAAATTTGTATTTATAACTTTGAATATAGAAAAAAAAAGTTCATAAATTAGAACTAGGATGATGATGGACTACTAACTAACCACACATGCACATGAAACTAAAGGTACAACCAAACAGGTACCTATCAGATATTTCTTCGTCGAGTGAGGAAAGCTTAGGACAAATAGAGGGAAATGTGATTGCATCTAGTAGATATGATAAGCAAACAAGGACCAGAGGTGAAAAAGTCAGAATAAAATTTTGTAGATGCATGAAATTTTTTTTTGTCGAAGGAGGATCATGCTCTTATGATGATGAGAGAATAGGAGACATAGAGGTTCCACACAGGTATAATAATCTAGTGAAACAATGGGTACCTAAGGAACTACCTCCTATAGATGTTGACTTCGTTGTCAACAATAGGATATATCGCATTGCACCATCCTCCCTGCATGGCTTGGGGATATTTTCCATGGATGGAATAATTGTAAAATACAATACAGTAACTGAATTGATGGACTATGTCAGACCGTGTTACAATTATAATGATTGGATGCGGATGGTCAGGTACATGCGAAGTATGCGGAGATATGCACTCATCGCAAATTATATACAACTAATAAACAAGGATAAAAATAAGGGAGAGACTATCTATATTGATGAAAGGCCTAAAGCTTCTAGCAATATCGTAGGGTTTATAAACAGTACACGACCCAGGACAACAAACAAACAATTGAATTGCATATATGAGGGACGTGAAGAGAATCAGGTAGTCTTGTGTGCAATAAAAAAATAACTCCCGAGGAAGAGTTATTAGTGGATTACCATTTGAATCGAATAGAAACATTGACTAATAGTGTGCAGGTTCTTATGCAAAACTTCTTTAAGAAACCTCTACTTATTGCATTGTATATTTTTATTATCTTTAACATTGTTGTAAATATTATCTTTAACATTGTTTTTTGTTATCATTAACAATATTTTAAATATTTGGGGGCTCTAAGTATATTATAATGTGGCAAGATGATCGTGGAAAAGGGCCAACTGCAGAACATGTAAATGATTATAAATTTCCACTTTCAAATTACGTTATTTTTATTATTTTCTTATATTATTTTATTGAAATAACAGCTTTTTTGTTGAAATTATATGTAGTCCGCAGGCCATGTTGATCATGATTTCACCGATGAGGAGGGGTTTTATTCATCTGTTGATTTGATGGTCTTAATAATAAAAAAATATCATTAAAGCTAACAGGGAACTTGTTATCTTCTTAGATCGTCCAAATCAAACTTCCGACGTCAAAGCAAATATCAAGCTCCTTATGTCACAACTTAACACATATAAGGTAAAAACCATAATTTAAAGTGTTTTTTTTAATGTACTTATATGTTTAATTATGATACTTTGTTCTTTAACTTTTACATTATCTTAAGAAAAAACATTTTCTTTTTTATAAAGACATTTTTGGAGCTTGCTCAGCCCAGTGTTGGTAGTAGTGGTGCTACAAAGACGATACAGAGTCATGATGCGGGTGGTCATACAGCTATTAGAGTACTATTTACTTCTCCATCTTCCACACCTAATTTAGATAGGAGCCATGACATGCACCGTCAGACATCCACACCTCGATCAGAGTCTAGAGATGGTGGCAGAGATGAGGCTCATGGTGATGTGGTTGAGATGGTTGCATTTCCTAGAGCTAGATGTGTGACAAGCATAGGGACCCTTCCGTGCACATTTGTGGTCGACGATAATGGAATTCCATTAAAACAATCAAGACTCCCAAGTAGTTTTAATTCATATTTTAATCGTTTAATGTTGTCCTTCTCATACAGAAATCATCTAAAGTATTAATTTTAAATTAATGATCATATCTTTTTGTGTGTAGAAAATGACATTTTTTATAGGCACCTAGAGAGCAAGGCCTTTTTTATTTTTGGGGCAACCTTATGCATGAGGTGGAATTGTTAGAATTCCAACCTCAAAAAGGAACTTATGGATTATCTTGAAGGCCTCTTTGGAGTAGAGACGTTCAATAAAAAAAGGTCACCTCTGCAGTGGGTGAATATTTAAAATATATGCGGGATGTTTATAGATGAATCTTGGCAGGAAATACTAGGTATGAGCGTCCTCCCTCAATTCCATAGAGGGAGTGGAAGGCGATCATTGATGATGCAAAAGAGAAGATTTTGAAAAAATCAGGAGAACAAATAACTGGTACACCAAAGTAAATTACAATATTTTGATTTCAATACCAGATTTATTTTTCTTTAGATCTAAATAAGGTTTGGTTATATATAACATACTTGAAAATTGTGATGATAGGTTGCTTGACACTTCGAAGGCAACTAAAGAAAGGATTTCCAAACATGGCCAACACAATCTAGGCCAGGGATGCTACTCGAGGTTATAGTCACAAATCGTAAGTACCCAAACATCTTAAGAATATTATTTGTATCACCTTACAACTTTCAGGTAATTGCAGCCAAAAACATTAAAAAACCATACCCTTATGCAATGCATGGCGATGACTTTAGAACTGAAACCACGGAGGAAGACCTCCAACTTGGTTACAAGTACGGTTATAAAGTCATGGTTGATCGTAGGAAAATCATAGGGTAGACCCCAAGATCCAATTTGTGGGATAAGGTAAATAAAAATCAGTCCACATTGACCTTTCATTACTTATAAAATACGTAAAAGTTTGATATCATCCATAATTTAATGTCTTACATTGTTTTAATCAGGGGAGTAGCACTATCAATGAAACCATTAGTACCGGACAACATAGCATTGATAGTGAAATGCAGCTAGAAGATCATGGTGCTCCCCAACAGCCCCATCCCAGTGAGGTTCAGCCCCAAGATGTTCGTGTGACTGAGGCCCACGATGGTAAAATGTCTATATATTAATCATATACTTAATAATTTTGTACTTATAAATTTTGGCGTTTTAATGGTAGAGAATGTCATAGTTGATCCCCCTCGACCTAAAGATTAGGTGAATAGGTCAACAACCATTCCAACGGTGCCGACTAGAGGACCATGTAAATAATTACATTGCAGAGTTGTTTTTTAATATTAATGAACTACTTCAATGATATTTAAAAATTGGCCATATAAATTTAATATTTTTTATTTTTGTAAGTGATGGCCCCTCACAGCAGCATCCACGTCGTGGGTACAAGACTAGACGTACTCAGCGTGAAAGGACTGAAACAACATTAGTTGTTGAAGAGAACCCAGTAAACGAAGACATGGATATGGATGAATTACTTAAGACCCGAAAAGCACAAAAGAAGACTAAAAGAAATTCATGATGTCATGTAATAATTTTATAAGATAGTTAGATGTACATTATATAGATGAACATGTAATGATGCATATAATGCATTGAAATTATGGGTACTTTTTGATTTGATAATATACACAAGGCTATTTCTATGGCTTGTATATATCTATGAATGTAATTTTGTTATACACTTAATGATAATTTCATCTTCTCTTATAAGACTTGGTATATATTGATTCAATACTCCTTGATTCAAGACGTGAGAATGCAAGCAAGACCTGGTGCCTTGTGCTTGGGCTATGGAGTCTAAGAAACAAATAGAACTTCAATATGCAATATGAAACTTCCAAAATCTTGTGACATGATATATGCAACTTTGAAAGTCTTGTGACATGTGACATGTGGCAAGCATCTTTTCCAAGC
>ML784609.1:296155-312776 GCA_009831015.1 Picea engelmannii
TAGAGGGGCAATCCTTGGTGCCCACCACCGAGGATATTTATTTCTTGACTGGCCTCTCGAGGAGAGGGGAACCAGTCAACTTCCAGACTTTTCCTGTGGGGCCGAGCAAAGTCTCGGAGCTGATCGAGGAGTATTGTGAGGCTGGGACCGATCAGAGATCTTCCTCGGTACCCGTTAGTAGGATTACCAGCCTCTCTCTTCAGACTATTTTATCGCTCATTGGGCGGATTACCGGCTCCGTAGCCGTGCATCAGGCTTCGTGCGCACAGATGAACTGTGCAATCTAGTGCATGAATGCACAAATTTTTGATTGGAGTACCACACTACTAGCGAGCATGGCAGGACAGTTGACAGCTTGCAGACAGCGGACACACAGGAACTTCAGGTTTGGGACCATCCTGTGTTCGTTTTTCTTTGAGAGAGTTCCATGTTTTAGTCCTCGGCTGACAGTATGAGGACATCTAGCTACGTTCCCAGCAGTATGCAGATGGGCAGCGTTGCTGCCGCGACAGGGTGGCGGAAGGACCACAGAGGCCTTCAATGACAACTTTTTTTCTTGGCTATCACGGCAGATCCCGACTATTGAGGACTATCCATACGCGGGGATTGAATTCTCCAGAGATCCAGCGATACTAGTGCCTCCTGGTGAGGAGCGAGGGGAGATGGGTAAGTCTCCACCTATAGTTTTTTTTTTTTTTTTTTTGCATATGTAATTTTTTATGTCTTTTTCGATATATATATCATGTTTTTGGTATACCAGAGTTTTTGATGGGTGAACGTTCATTGCATGCAGATGTGGGACCCGTGCAACCTGCTAACTATGCACAGAACATGTGTCTCCCACGGCCCGAAGCCGCAGCTTCCGCTGTTAGAGGAGCAGCAGTAGCCGGGAACCTCCCAGCAGGAGAGGCCGAGAGAGTCCTGAGGCAGATTAAGCGGAACTTTACTGCGCTCACTCGCACAGTTCCCATGGAAGAGATAGAGGACCTACTGCCCTCCATGCAGACTCATGTTGTGGGGGCACCTCAGACATGGGTCTGATTGTTTAGGCATTTAGCCCAGGCTGTACATGATTATAACAGGTCCCATAGGCCCTGAACAGACTTTAGACTTTTATGTGCCACGAGCACTGATATGTATATATTTTTTGAGGGCATAAGCCCCAGTGACTCGTTATTGTTCCCACTTTTTGAGGCGCTTGCGCCCATCTATGTACTCCGAGGATTTTATGATGTTTATATATGTTTTTTATTTCTTTTTTGTGTCTTATGGATTATGTGTACAACAATGTATTTACATGTGTATGATCATGATATTTTTATATGTGAGCAAGATGCCAATCTAAAATGTGATTAGCTAGAGTATCCATGATTTGCTTTAGACTCCAAGGAACATGAAAATATGTAATATAATCAAAGTTGCGTTCCAAGAGACGTACCCTAAGGAATCGTCGGTGTAAAGTTGGGTCGTGAACCCGATATACTCTGTTTAGCTATGACACAACCAGTTGAGCGTCTAGATAGACCCGGAGATGAGAGATACCCAATGACAAAGCGTCACGAAGCAACTCAATAACTGCACTATACTCAGCAACATTATTTGTGGTGTCGCCTAAGCATATACCCCCGGAAGATAACAACTAACCCTGTGGTGTAAAGATTACCCAAGTTGCGGAGGCAAGCCTCCGTGTGTGTCGACTAGCACCGTCCGCGTACCCAATGAACACCTCGGAATCACTTGACATGTGCCATATTGACGAAATATAACATCAATGACACGTCCATAACACATGGTTAAAAGAAATGTAAAACGTAATAGTAGACATACTATACATATGTTACAAAAAGTTACCCACAATGATCGTTCTATGAGTAATACTTCTTGAGGTAGAGCCCATTTCTAGGCTCCGCCAAAGCATTCCCTTCAAAATCGACCAAATGATAAGCGCCCTTTTTTAAAACCTCCTTAATAATGAAGGGTCCGAACCACATGGGTTTAAATTTTCCTGCCCCCAGGGGGTCCTTATCCTGGTCATAAACCAGGATAAGGTCGCCCTCAGAGAAAACCCGCGGACGAACGGACCTATCATATTGACACTTGAACTTATGTTTATGAGCCTCGTTGGCTAGGGCTGCATCGCGACACTGTTCATCAAGATGCTCAAGGTGTACTAACCATTCTTCAAGCGGAGAAGTGTCTGGCAATAACTATACTGCCAATTTCAGAGATGGAATTTGACATTCAATGGGAAAGACTGCCTCCAGCCCGTAAACGAGTTGGAAAGGTGAGAAACCGGTTGCAGTCTTAACTGACGTTCGGTAAGCCCATAATGTCGAGTATAACATCAAATGCTAGTTTGACTTGGCTGAGTTGATAGTTCGCTGTAGAATTGTCTTAAGAGTTTTGTTTACAGCTTCCACCTGCCCATTGGCTTGGGGGTAGTAAGGTGATGAATGTTCTTGCCGTAACCCAAGCTTTGACGTTAACTCGGACATCATTTGGTTCTGAAAGTGACTGCCATGGTCAGTGACAATCTCTCTCGGGACGTCGAACCGTGCTATAATATGGTTAAATAAGAAGAGAGTTGCAGTCTCTCCATCATCTTTGAACGTCGGCATAGCTTCGACCCACTTAGTGAAGTAGTCGACAGCTACAATGATATAGCGGTGCCCCCTGGCTGATGGGGGGTTGCAAGTAGTGTAATCAATTCCCCACTTAGTGAAAGGACCGACTGTGATGACAGGAAACATGGGAGTTGGATGTGCCCTCATCTTCCGTGAGAAGACATGGCACGGATGGCACTTCTTGACTGACTCGATACAATCTTTCATAAGTGTGGGCCAGAAGTAACCTGCTCGTAAAATCTTTTGGGTTGTTGCCAACCCGGACAAGTGGCTGCCACAGGCTCATGTATGACAATCGTTGAGCACTGTGATGGCCTCCTCATGAGTGAGACATCAACGCAAGATGCAGTCTACCCCTCTCCGATACAACGTATCATTGAGTATGAGATAGTTCTTGGCCTGATGGCATATCCGTCGATGCTCATCACGAGAAGAAAAGGTGGGGCACTTCAAAGTCTTGAGATAGATCAGTATATCTCCGTACCAGGGGTCTGAAGATTCAATCAAAAACATATCTCCCTGGATAGGCGATTCCTTAGGCACACCGTCACCTGACTCAACCGGAAGCTCTGAGATAAGTTCTGCGAAGACCAGTGACTTTTTGGACTTGGTTGAAACAAAGTCTAAGTCAAATTCTTGTAGGATTACCATCCATCTACTGATTTTTCCCCCGATAACTCGTCGTGTCAACATGTACTGGAATGGATTCACGACGGCAACGACGGTGGTCTTATGAAACAGAACATAGTGAAGGAACCGTTGGACAGCATGAATTGTTGCCAACGCAAGTTTTTTCGAGATGGGAATAATTAAGTTCTGGTCCTACGAGGCCTCGGCTCAGGTAGTATATCACGTATTCAGAAAATGAATCATCCTCCTGAACTAAAACCATGCCTATGGTTGACTCTGCGATAGCTAGATATAATAAGAAGTCTTTGTTATAGTTAGGTGGTCGTAGCAGAGGTGCAGTAGTGAGGGTGTGTTTTAATGCGTCGAAAGAGCGTTGAGCTGCTTCGTCCCAGAAAAAGGGAACATCTTTCTTCAGTAAACGCATAAAGCCCTTGGTGATTTCGGCATAGTTGGAGATGAAGCGTCGTAAGAAGTTCGCCTTGCCTTGAAGGCTTTGAAGTTGTAAGATTGTGCGTGGGGGGGGAAACTGGATTATTGCCTCCACCTTAAGAGGATTGACCATGATCCCTGTGGTTGAAACGATGAAACCTAACAAACGTCCTGACGTGATGCAAAAGCTGCACTTGTTGGGATTCAAGCGAATCCTGAAGTAGCAACAACATTCGAAGATTAGTCGGAGGTGCATGGGATGATCCTTGCGCTTGCGAGAGAGTGATGCCAAATCATCTAGATAGGCCTCGACTATATGTTTGAGGTCGTGAAATGCAAAAGACATGGCCCGCTGGAAAGTGGCTCCAGCATTCTTGAGACCAAAAGGCATATTACGATAGGCGAACGTACCCGACGGACAAATGAATGTCGTTTTATGTTGGTCTTCAGGTTTGATTTGGATTTGGTTATAGCCTGAAAAACCATCCATGAACGAAAAGGCCTCACAACCGGCACATTCATCAATGATCTGGTCAATGAATGGGGTTGGATAATTATCTTTTCAACATGCCTTGTTCAAATCACAAAAATCGATACATACGTGAATCGTGCCTTGTTTTTTATCGACCGGCACGGGGTTTGACACCCATTGAGTCAGATGGATAGGGTAAATGAACCCTGCCTTGAGAAATTCCTCAACCTCCATCTTAATGGTTGCTGCTTTCCTAGGATTAACTGGACAAAGTTTTTGTCGAACAGGCTTAGCATCAGGATACGTTGTGATTTCGTGTTCAACTATTTTCAGATCGATGCCTGGCATTTCCTCATAAGACCAGGAAAAAATGTTGCGGAATTCTTTAAAAAGATCCGTGTAAATATGAATCTCTGCGGGGGAGCAGTCCGCTTCGACGAAGACATTCTCCACGACGCCAGGGTTTCGGGGGATATTAATAGGTATAGTGGCAACGATAGTCGCCATATTTCCCTCAGCATAAATTTCCTGTGTAGCTAAGAGGTTAATGGGACATGGCTGATCTCCCGTCATGGTGATAGTGAATTCTACGGCCTCGATTCGGCTTAACTCTGGGAGGAAATATGATCTGTGATGAATATCGTCCCAAGTTTTGTCCGGACCAGTCATTTCTTCGATTACAGCTTCGTCAGAAGGCAGGACTAAGTCTAACGAATTGGTGGTAGCAAGAGAACCCTGAGCTCAAATAGGCTCTAGAAGTGGATCCAACTCTTGTGCGGGAGTCGGATCAGGAGTAGCTGAATCTTGCTAGACTAAAGAGTACACTACTTCAACGGCCGACAAGGGCATGGACATGCTGGAGTGCCCTGTCTCATCCATCGTGGTTGATGGGGAAGGAAGAATCCATGGATCCTCAAAGTAAGTCATGCGGAACGATGAAACGTGAAAAATCTCATCCTTGTGGTGAGTCGATATAAACTTGACATCGTCATGAGGAGGTGGGTAATCAAAAGTACCCATCAAGGATGGGCACAAACCAACTCCTACGTTAACGACACCGGCTTGAGGATTATCTATCATGGGAACTGTGGATGCCCCCAAAGCTGGGTCAGGTCTAGAGAAGGACAATTGATCAATGGTCACTATCCGGCCTTCATGTGGAAACAATAAGACTCAAAAAACTGTAGCAACCACCACTTGCATAGCATAAGCCCAACTTCGACCTAACAAGAGGTTATAGTTGAGGGGGGCATCGATTACCTCTACTTCAATGCACACGGTCTTCCCGCCTAACTGCACAGGGAAAGAAGGAATGATGCCATGTGGTCGGAAAGAATGACTGTCGAACGCAGTCAGGAGAGTAGGTGATGGAGACAACTCGGGCTGACCAATGGCTTTCCAGCATGCTAATGACATAACGCAAGTCGAAGCGCCCTCGTCGACCACCGTGCGGAAGATATTCTGTGTAAAAGTTTTTGTGGGATGAGCCACTACTATCTGAAACGCGACATGGTAAGGCAGACGAGGTTTCAAGTCAGTCATATCTAACATGATGGTACCCGGGTTACAAGTCTCAGTAGAGCCTAATGCAGTCAACAAGGCTTTCCTCTGAGCAGGGCAACTTTGGAGGACCTCTAAAGCGGACATTGCACAAGGGGTTTGGGATAAATCTTCCACCACAGAGTAATTCTGGGCAGCCCTTGCGTTTGGATTGTGAGAAGCTTTCTTAAATGCACCCTTTGGAATGTGTGTCATTGTTTCACCCAATGTCTTCTCGATCTGTAGAGGAAGAGATGGGAGTTCGGCTTCTTTTCCCTTCTCAGAGGCGCTTGGTTTACTATAGTCGTGCGCTCTAGTTGTTATTAAGGCATCACCTCTAACCATATATATGTTCGCTGATGAGGAATTATTTGGAGGAGGGCAGTTTTATTGGCTGCCCCCTTCGGCACTTGCAGAGGATTGAGTTAAATTTTGCCCATGCTGAAAGGGATTAGTCAACACGGCTTGTTGTTGCTGTGTGACAAACTTTTGGGCCTCTGCAATTCGAGGACACAGATGGGTCGGGTGGTCTTCTGCACACAAGTTGCATGGATACCTCACCTTCCTCTTTTTCATGGTGCCCTCGCCAGCATTATCAGTGGATTTTTTATCCCCCTTACCCTTCTTGCGTTGTTTTTTCTTGCCCTCAGGCTGTTGGGTGGCCTTTGGGTTAGCCGTCTGTACGGAGTGTACTTCCAACATTTGGGTAGGAGGAGCAGCCAAAGAAGTAGTCTGGTTGGCCACTGAGTGTTGTATAGATAACTGTTGCAATTGTTTAGTCAATTTCTCAGCGGGCTTAGTTTGTGCGGAACCAACAATACCATCGGCATGTGGTCTGACTCTCTGTCTAGTTTTGTCCAATATCGATCGTGGTGCATCCGGCAGGATGTTGTATAACAAACCAGACTGAGAATAGATAAGCTCAAACTGTTGAGCCCTCATGATGGAATCTTCTTCGGAGAGAACCCCAGAAGTTGCGACGTCTTTGGATAATTGTGGTACTAAAGACTTAAGGAACCACTCAAGCAGGAATGCTGGTGGAACCGGTACTTTGATTAGACTCTTTCGGCGTCGCCACTCTCAGATATGATCAGAGATATGGTCTGCTATCGTCTTTTCGAAATTGGCCAGCAGCTCTGTGCCAGCATCGTATCTCACAGGTAACTGGAAATGGTTAAGGAAGGCCATCGTCAGTTCGCTAAAAGAAGAATATCGTGAGCGGTCAAGATCGATGTACCATTTCGTGGCACTCCCGATAAGATTGCGTTGAAACAATTGCAACTAGACGGAGTCATCTTTCAATGAGTTAGATGAACACCAAAGATGGAAAGTAGTCACGTGATCACTGGATCTTCGTTAGGCTTGGCCTCGAACTTTGGAATGTCTGAAGGCAACTTTGTTGGCATAGGAGGCCAACGTGGATCGTGACAAATAGGATCATTTAACAACCGCGTCAAATCTGGCAAGTGTAACGTCGCCAAGAAAGGTAGTTTAGGTTGCTACTGATAGCCTGGGAAAAAGGGTCCTGGGGTTTGACTGGCACTAGGTTGCCAGGAAAAGTTTGGTTGCTAGCTCGGATTCTGGTAGAAACCATGGCCCTGACTAGCGTAAGGATTTTGCATCTGTGGATACATCATTGGCTGATTCCCCATAAAAGACATAGGATGTTGGGCATTCATCGTGTTTGATGGACTTTGGGAAGGATTACCCCATGCCGGTCCTGATGGGAGAGGCATAGAAGTCTGTCCGGGGTTCCATTGACTATGGAAAGAATTACCCCAGAACGACATTCCAGAGGAAGGAACGGATCCTTTTCCTGAGTTCCAAGGTCCTGGTATATGTGCCCCTGGCGCAGGAATAGTACCCTGCGCCGGAGTAGACTGTCCAAAGATGGGAGTGCCCCCAGATGGGAAAGTAGT
The DNA here is from genome assembly GCA_009831015.1 of Picea engelmannii. NCBI lineage: Eukaryota > Viridiplantae > Streptophyta > Pinopsida > Pinales > Pinaceae > Picea > Picea engelmannii. Next base: position 303,769 of record ML784609.1, read on the forward strand.
GGATGCGAAAGTGTTGTTACCAAACATCTTGTTCCAAACAAACGATGACGAACCTACCGGCAAAGTTTGCGCAAGTGTTCCTTGACTCCCAGCTCCAAATGAACTTGTGTGTGCAAGCTGCCCAATGGACTGCTGATTCAATCCACCAAGCGAAGGGGACGAAGGAGAGATATGACCTCCAGTGTAAGGAAAAGCATTGAAAGGGACAGGAATGCCCCCAAGTTGACCTTGCAGAGGAGCGTTAGATCTCCCTGCCCCCAGACCCAAAGTCTGTAAAGAGGAGTAAGTGAGTGCAGGACTTGTACCTGAACTGAGCATACCATATGAAAACAGAGGGCCTGTCGCACTAGGTGTGAAGGGAGGTGTGGCTGCCATGATAGATGGGGTCGGTCCACTGTGCGACCTAGTTGCGGCTGAGACCATGGTGGCCCGGACCGTCAACAAGGGCAAGTTAGGAGAAGCTTCTCCTGTGGTAGCAACGATGATGGGAATGGAAGAATTCCCCGAGGAAGTAACAGCGTTTGTTGCCATAGCTGTGTGAGGCACTGACAGGCGTTCGTAAAATTGAATTGGCACAATCACTTATGGCCAAGTATCAGTGGTTGGGGTTTCAACCAAACCAAGATTGGCAGTTGATTCCTCTGGTAGTTGTTCGGGCTCAATGGTTTGTAACCCGATTGCTTCGAAAGACCCTTGTTGGTCTAGCTTCCGCCTCAATGGTAGCGGGGGTGGCTCCAGTATAACCGACGGCAGGCCCAGAAGCCTTCGTGACAGGCGGAGCTCTGAATCCTCCACTGTGTGAGAAGATTCACGACACGCTAAGGTATTCTACACGATCAAACAGTAACACACACTAAAAGAAAGACCCTATGAGATAAGACAAGCAAACACTAACTATTTTGAAGAACAGTTACAACAACCAACACTAGAGAAACTTATCGGTGCAAGTGCAACTCGAAAACGGAAGCACCCTCCGGGTATACTTTGCAAAGCGTGGCCCGATGTCTATCCTAGGTACCGCGGTATACCCCCGCAGTCACCTGTGTATGTCCCTAGAAAAGATTGGCAACTAGTTTGCCAGCACGCGAACAGTCACCAGGCGGGTACAATCGATAGTCGGGTAGACCATAATGAGCAGGGTATCAAGCCCGAAACCTGTCAAGGGTATCGAGAGTAAATGGTCCAGAAGACAACTGAGGACCTCGAACGGATTCGAGACCCATGAAGCCCCGTGGCAAATGCAAACGACGGAATCCCTTAACAAATCCTCAATATGTGTTCTCCACTACGCTTGGTCTAGCTTTGGAGGGGTTATCTCTGCTACCTTTCCTTACGCGACCTCGTGTTTAGCCCCTGTGTTAGAGGGGGGTCCCTGATAACTTTCACGTAACTGGACTTCTACACTCCCTATGACAGACTCCAATGTTTGGTTTGAGTGGCCTTGGAGAATTTACTCTCCAACCTATTCCAAGGCCCTGGTCCTGAGCTAGTGTATGAACCCTACAAACAACAAGTCTAATAGATTTTTAATTAGCGTTGCTTTTAGTGAGATTTTTTATGTCACAAGGTATGAAGGTGAAACAGATGGTATGTAAAGACTCAAAGAAAAATGAATAAGAAATGTTTGGAAACAAAAACTTTTACAAAACATGCAAAAATCCGCAACTTTTCAACAAAAAAGACTTCCTTTTTCTTTTCGAATTTTCTAAGATTTCATGCAGCAAACATAAAGGAATTTCACTCAATCTGCGAGCTACTTGTGCTCTAAATGTGCTGCAAAAAATTATGAAAAAAGACTTCTTCCTAGCTATTGATGCAGCAACACAATCTTCAAACAAAGAAGAAAATGAAAAAAGAGATATATATTTTTTTTTATTTGAGTGTTAAATGAAGCAACAAAAAGAAAATGCCGACAAGCACAAAACCAAGAAAACAAAATAAAATTATGTCTTAAAGCGCAGATCGCAAAGAAACAGAGAAAAGACACTCAATGGTAATCGAGAAAGCATTGCTTCTTACGCTTGTCTAAAAACCATAAAACACAGAAAAAAAAAAATTATATTTTCTATCAAACATCAACTAAGAGAAAACAGGCTAAGGATAAGAGGCCCTAACCTACTGACTGTGCAACCCTAGACTCAAACTCCTGAGAGGAAAAAATTCTCACCACAAGAGGGGATGACTGCCCCACCCTGAATGAAAAGCAACCTGACAAGCCTGCGACTGTCACTGAAACAGCACGCGTGCAAACGCGTGCTGAGCTATAACTGAGCGCGGGTACCCGCAGGCTGAACTGATACAGGTTGCGTGTATGTGCAAAATCCAAGACAAAACCAACCACAGATAGCCCAGACCTGGAAGAGGCCTCTGGTATTGACAACCAGGGTCTCTTGAAGGCTTGGATGCTTTTTCTTTAATAGAAAAGGAAAATAAATGCAAAAAATAACAAACACAATAAAACAGACTAAGACAAGACTGTGAACCAGCAAGACCCAGACAGGATCCAAAAAGCCCCCTGAGAATGTGAAATTCTGACAGGGAAGAGGGGACTGCCTCTTAAGCTTTCTGACTCCTACACGCTACTGAAACTTCTACAACAAGCATTCAAACGCGGGCTGTAAGAGGTTAGGGCGCGAGTTACACGCGTGCAGGCCTTCTGCAGGCCGCGTGTACCTCTGTGTGTCCTGATAATCACCGTCAAGCACAGTCAAGGAAAAGATGGTATAAAGAACCAGGTTCCCTGCTAGCTCTGACCTAACAACAAACAGACAAACAAAGAAGCAGAAAATCTAATTCTTTTAACTACCCAAAAACCTCAATTAAATCCGGAAACCCTAAGAGTAATGTCCCCAGTGGAGTCGACAATTCTGTTGTTGGGAAATAATACCCTGCGAACTAACAAGCTAGGGCTGAACTTGTATGTATATCATGACCTTAAAGAAATTACTTTTAACCTATCACCCCAATACTCAAACCCCTTTTTCACACACAAGCATGGAAAAGACCTACTAACCTTTTTACTGATGTTTGGTGTAGATCCTCCGTTGCGCTTCGTCCGTTTTCTTACGCTGCTCCTTCCGAAGACAATCCTGCAATCAAGACAAAACGCTACGCATGCATGCTATTTTTCTACTTGAGGGTTAGAGATTAAGCATAAATCAAATAAAATATATATAATTCGTGCATTGGGACAGGAAAAGTATTCTTTTATTAATCTCAAGATGAATCAACTTACAATAATGATAGAGACCAGCCACCATTCCTCGATCCTGATCCTGGGATCCTCCTCTTCTTTGTCCTCCAACTGCTTTGCTTGAATTCTCCTTAAGCTTGAGGAAAGGCTAAAGGGTTGGGACAAATGGATTCGGCAATTGGGCAGAGTTTCTTTGCTATCTTTTTCCTCCTCCAAATAGTACCCCTACCCCTTCTTTTATAGGCTAGAAGGAGCTAGGGTTTTGGACGAACTCTCGGCCATGCATGGCCGGGAGTTCCAGTTAACTGACCCATAGCTTTTTGTCCCATCGGCAACTTTCCTGTTTTTGTGCTTTGTTAGGTAAACGCGGGCTGTAGTGGGCCAGCCAGTGTTCCAACGCGTGCAGGAGAAGGCCTGCCAGCGTTCCAACGCGTGCAGTAGTGAGTTAGGACGCGTTTGGCTTCACTCAAAAGGATTTTCAAAGAGGTTCCTCAGCATGGCTTTGGCAAGGAAGGGATATGAGTTGGCCTGATGCCAGGTAAGCATGTGTGGTGCAATTTAGGGTTATAACAGGGAATCAAGTTGAAATTGAGTTCCATCACCTATCCTTTGAATATTCTAGGGACCAAAATCCTCCCAATGGGGAGGTGTGATCTAAATTGGATCTACAAAATAATTTGAATCGCTTATGGCTGAAGGTAATGCAAGGTGCTCAACAAATCAATAATCTAGTGATGAAAGAGAGGCATGTGGTTGTAGAGGTAGATGATGAGGTCATAGAGTTGGTTGATAGTGTGAATGGCCTCACACTTAAGAAATTAATGTCCACTCTACCAAATAATGTTGCAATGTTGATACTAGAATGAAAGAAATATAGTAAACGAAAAAATAAAATAAAAGAAAAATAAAACATAGGAGAATCAAACACTAAAGAGATACCAAAAATATGAAAAACAAAGAGAACTAATGGAATTGGGGGAAGCCGAATAGTTGGATATGCTTTTCCTTCTAGCTAAACTCAACAAAGCAAATTTCTTCTATAAACTGAGGTGGAACAATGTAAAAGGTGTTCTTTAGCATATATTATAAGCAAATTCTATTCAAATTCCCGTGAGATGAGCTAGAGAGCTAGACTAAATTGTAACTAATAAACTTGATGAGGAAAATGATCTATAAATGGTAGACATATATCCTATGTATTTCACCAACATGGATCCTCTATGGAATTAATGAATTCAATTGGCATCCCTACAATAGATTATGAGACTAAAATGATGGAAATGTGCATAAATTATTTAACAACTAGTTGTGTCTTTATGCTTGTTCTACTATGAATTTTATACTCTACCATAGGCATACCATTTACATATCATATTCCTTAGTAAATTTGCATGTTACAATTCAATTTGCCTCTCTTCTTCATTTACAATATTCTCATAGGAATTTGAATAACATTCATTTACAATATTTTCCAAATAATCCACTCTACATTGCTTTGCCTCAGTTTATAACAGAATTGTGCTCTTCTAGGTTAATCTAGAAGGCTAAGTTTCCCCAATTGTTCAACTTCCCCAAGTTTAATGATTCTCTTACTTTTTCATGTTTTCTAGTAGCTCTTTAATGTTTTATTTTCCTATGTTTTATTTTTCTTTCTTTTCATGTTTTCCTTTAATATTTTTTTCATTCTAGTGTTGCCATTGTGGCATTAATTGGAAAAGTGGACATCATTTGTTTTATTGTGGGGCCATTCACACTATCAAATTCCACTCCTATATTATCATCTACCTCTATAACCGCATGCCTTTCTTTCATTGCCAAAATGTTGATTTGTTAAGCACCTTGTGTTACCCTAAACCATAATCCATTCAAATTATTTTGCGGATCTAATTTGGATCAATTATTCACCCTTATGGCCAACACTTGAAATTATGAATTATAATTCTCAACAAGACCTAAGTTCTTGTTTCTTGTCGATTGAATAAAGTAGTATTACTCCCAAATGTTATCGTATTTACTTTTAGGTCCCTTGTAAATAAACCCTAAGTATAATTATAAGAATGAAGACTCATTTTAACTACCATGCCATTGATATGGTTTTGTTCTCCAATTATAGTGTCGCTAATGAAATTATTTGGTTATCATCAATAATCTTATGCAATTCAATGTATTTCTCTATCTGGTTCACCCTTGTAAAAACATTTCTCAAACTTTCTTAATTCAACCTTGGGGAAAGTGGATACCCTTAGGAACCCATCCATGATTAGCTCCAATATTAGAGTTATATCCTCCAGGAATATGATTATTGGTGGAAGGTTTTTCAACTTGAATTTTTGTATCTCTATTTTCATGAGTTCCTTTATTCACATTATCACTTTTAGGGAGCCTCTCATTTAGGACATGTGTGAGAATGGCTTCTATGGATTTTTGTAATGGTTCCATTTTCTAATTCATCTTCTGTTATATTTCATTTTTTATGGTTTTTTTGTGAATGTGTGAAATCAACCTTTTTCAACACCATATCGTATGTGTCCTTAAATTGGTTCTTCAATTGGGATACCTATTTATCTAAGTGTTCATTTTCTTCATGATTCATGGATTAGTTCTCTAATGGTTTAGCTGACATAGAATTTTTTACACCACCCCTTTCCATGTGGAACAAAAATAATATTTACCTATAATTATCCTTTATTTTACATTTATCCCTCTTTTTGAATTACCTCAAATAGATCTCCCAATCAAAATCCATGAAAGTTTCAAGTTAACATACATTTTTAAATCGCTAATTTGCATATTGTCCTATAAGCCAACCTTCAAACTATTTCAAATTAGTCAATAACGATCCTCTATTTCTGTAATTTTATAAGGATTTACTTTGACATGTTATGTTTAGGCTCCCACTAGTCCCATTCAATTTGAACCTTCCGAGAGAAGGTTATAATGACACTAGGGCCAAAATTTGTTGTTTTTTCCCTATTTTAGGGGAGAAAATTTGTACAAACTTCCATGTCACCAATAATTCACTTGTAAGTCTAAAATTTGGACCTGGAACACCCTTGTATATATTGTTTCCAATTCAATTGCTATCATTTGATTTTCATCTTGCTATCTTTATATATAACTATTTACAGAGAACACGTGTTCGAGACTAGTTTCAAGGCTACTCAAAAAACCCAACTATCATAGGCAAACCAAAATACAAATTTTAACCCAAGATACTTTTGTATGCCCAATATGCATCCTACAAATTCTTCTCATTGAATATATTCTAAATATATATTAGAGAAAAAATGGTAAGATAACTCATTTGAAGGAGCCAAACCAAATGAGTGTCTACTCTAATACCAAATGTTATGTATCAAATATCTCAAATAGCATAAAAATAGAAAAAATAAATAATTACATACCCTTGATAATGAAAGAGAGTGAATGAATTATAAACCTCTTCGACAAGACAACCTCATTTTCTAATATCAAATGCAAAAGATGATGTGCCTATTCAAATGAATCTCTTCTCTCTTCTATTTATAAATAGGAAGATAAAAAAGACATGATGTATCTTATACTTTGAATCTACGTGACTATAAATTATATATTAATAATGAATGAGGCTTATAACCCAACACTACATGTCTCAGAGGTCCAAAACAAAAAGAAGAAAAGATTGTGAATGTTGTAACCTTATTACCCAATAATAATGCTTCTAAAAGAATTGTAAATGATGCCTCACTACTCATTGATAATGTCAAGCCTAAGATTGTTGAATGTCCAATTCAATAGCTCATTTTGAAAGACATTATGTATTTACAAATAAAGAATAACCGGAAGAAATCATTTATATTGAACCACTTGTCATGCACAATAAAGGCAAAGATTATTTTGACAAAGAGGTAACCATAAAGAATAGTACTATAGATAAACAAAAAAAAAAAAAAATAAAATGAGTTATTTTAGAATTATGTTTTTACCTTCATTGACCATTGGATGGAATCATCATTTTCTCAAAAGTCTTCTATCAAATGGTAAACATCGCATACTTCTTTATTTAAATAGAATTTTCAATGCTTTAATCCTTTCAATTTGGCATTTTACAACATCGTAGTCTTACGCACATATGATATATATTAAAAATCTTGGAAGTAGAAGTATCCTTCAATGGCTACATTAGCACTATGATTACACATGATGTGGATATGTCAATGTGGTTAGTGTAGGAGTAGGATATTAGGATTTGTTTCTCATTAATTTCGCAGTGATAATAATCTTATCTTAGTTTAGCTTTTCAATTTTAGTTATAGTGAGAATTCCTTGTTAAATTACAATAAGTTTGTCATTTAAGATATATATTAGATTTTTCCATGTTTTCCCTTTCACTATGTAAGTGGTAGTATATAGTATGTCTTATTAGTCTCTGTTTGCTTCTAATTGGGGATTATAGCTTTTATTAATGGTCAATTATCGTTGACCACCTATTAATGGGTACAATTTAGGATATTAATTGGTTGATTTTGGTGCTTTTTTACGGAGTTGGGTGTTATTGCTATTAAACTGATTTATTTTGTAAATCAAAATTTTCTCATATTTATTGAATTTAATGAATCCAATTTTCTTATTGGTTGAGAGGGATGTGATGGGACTTAAATCCCCTGGTGTAAGCAATATATTTTTCAGAATTATTGTAATTAAGAAATAAATTAAAAATTACAAATTTTTGACTCGCCATTTTGGCTCACTATGACACAATGGTGTAGTCAAGGTTTTTTTGGTAGTCGAGGTTTTAGTGACACTGCCTCACAGCTTTGCAGCCACTGCCTCATCCATCAAACCTGTCAGTGCCCCTTACACCACGATTCAGTTGCATTCAAAGCAAAGGCAGACTGACCAGAACCCACTGTCACCGCCTTAAACTCGCCACAGTGTTGCACCGACTCGTCCACCATCGCCTCAAAGTCCATAGTGTTGCACTGTCTCCTCCAGCACTGCCTCAAACTCCAGTGTTGCAATCTAGCATTCGGCCATCACCACCCACATTGTTGCAATGGAGCTATACGGACAGTGTTGCAATGGAGTTGCCACCATCTACAGGTGCAACCGTTCTTCAGATATTTGATGCATCTTCATCTTTTGATTTCTGTTGAAACACCAAAGTTAGAGACTAGGTATCTACATTATAGGTCAATGGAAATGTTGTTGCCTATTTTTAATATTCTAAGAGTTACAACAACGCCAAAACGTTTAAACGATTTTTCTCACCTCTTGATACTTTTGTTCAAACAAATTTCTTGTTTGTTATAGGTGTTTCTTATTCTTTTAGTTTTCACCTTATATATCCTAGATTTTCTTTTGATTCCTTTTTTTTTTTTAACAATATTTTTAATGTTTTTGCAAGAAGATAACAATACACTCATAGATCCAAAAAGTAGGAACATCTAAATTCCTATGAATTCAAGTTTGAATGCACCAACCATACCACAAGTGTGAGGCTTTGAGTGTAATCACTCAAAAGAAATCTTGATCCAAACTTAGCCTGCTAAAGGTATTTGGTGATTTGGATATCATCATGAGCTAGGTAAAAAATTTAATTTATTGGTTTTTTCGCCTCACTAAACTATTACTCACAATAGGTAAACTATTACCCACAACACAAGAGGCACAGGGTGGGGTTTGATTTTAAAAGCTGTTATAACCCTAAATTGCACCACACATGCTTACCTGGCATCAGGCCAACTCATTGCCCTTCATTGCCAAAGCCATGCTGAACAACTCTTCTAAAAACTCCATTTTTAAAAAGCATCCGCTGGCAGGCCCACTACAGCCC
>ML784609.1:328879-348383 GCA_009831015.1 Picea engelmannii
TGTAAATATACAAAACAATATGCAAGGGTACATGTGGCTTAAAAACTCTATTCCCTTGCCAACCAGATGTGAGTTTATGTAATCTAAACTCTATTCCCTTTATTCCCGATGAGGCAAGGGCACAGATCTAGAAGGTATCTCTATTAATACTACTTATATATATAGTACTTCTGCAATTACTGACTACGAAAAAACCAATGGGGATTTCTTATGATGTGGAAAGGGTTATCGAGAAGCGCTCCTTCAAAAATATTCTCGATCAATCTATTACAGATTGCCATGTTAGGGAGGCTATGGAGTTAGCCAAACTTGCATTAAAATGTGTTGAGATGCGGCACGGGGACAAGCCAAATCTTGAGACAGCTGTCCTGACAAAGCTTCAGAGATTGAGAGCGATTGCAGATTCCTAACATGATGTGAGGAGAGAGGACAATGTTGCTACACCACCGAGACACTTGTTTTATCCAATTCTTCAGTTTCGTAGAAAAGTTGATTTTCTGCACCAGCAAAGTATCGTGCTTTTGTGGGAAGATATATGGGTCTTGAAAAGAGAAGACTTTTCACGTATGCTCCTTCCGCAGGCATGGGTAAATTGGGAGGATTCGAACTCAGAACCTCATCGAATATAACACTTCATATCACGACACTTACCAATTGAGTTATCCCAGGGACTTATTTTAGCACTGATAATTAAGTTCATACAAAATTCCTAATTTCTACCACTGAGTTTGGTGCAGGAAACCATGAAAAATATTCATGTTGCAGCACACGGTGGTACCCATGAGTGTGCAACCATGGATAATTTTCCCATGGACAATTTGACCGATCCATAAGTCCATGTGGATTGAGTTCCGACCCATCGGTCTATCAGCAGATTAAGTTATGTTCCCATCGACACTTTGGTTGACGATTCCCCATCGGTGATTTTGAGATTGTATCCATCGATACTTTCGCTGATTTGACCATCGAGATGGGTCAGTCAATGTGCCGATGGAAAAATTGGCCAAAATATCAACAGGGAATCGGTCGCAATTGTTGATGACAAAGTTGTCGATATGCATTTGGAAGAATTGGTTGCCAATCAACAATTTAGGAAAATGACGATGGGCCTTCTCTATCAATTAGCATACCCCCGAAGCAGGGGAAAGGAAACAACAAAGTTAATTGGGGTGGTTATATTGTTTAAAGATCGCGGGATTTTGTTGTTGGATGGAAAATAAATACTTCAAAAGTTTCATCTTCATCCCACATTTGACTAAATGATTTCTCTCAAACACACACATCTGGAAACCAATTTGTCGTGAATAAGCAAGAGAAGAGGAAAGTGACTTGCGCATGTGGTTTGTGACCAATGGAAGGAACTAAAGCTAGTAATAAGGTTGAGAAGCAATACGAAACAATTGGGCACATCATAAGCCTAAAATGATCCAACTATCCATATATTCAAGTCTTATACCAATTCTAGTTCTCTACTCTTCTTGTGGTTTCATTAATCACTTTGTTATGATGTTGCTTGTTGGTCTTATGTAACCACCAAGAGTGAATTCTTCCTTTAAGGAAGGATAGATGTATGTGGAATGAAGTTTCAAAGAGACAACACATTTACTATTCAAACTATTTAGTTAAGTTATTTGTTAGTCAATTCCCAATGTGTGGAAATGGATTTGAACCTACAATTTTCCCAAATCCCAACAACGGAAGATTGCATGGAAATGGATTTGAACCTGCAACCTTCCCAACAAAAGAAGATTGTGAATGTTGTCGATTTGAATGCGTCATCTATTGTCAGTAATGAGAAGGTGCCCTTCAACATCTCTTTGAAAACCACCAAAGTTGCCAAAGTCACTGCCATGGCAGACACAAGATATGTTAAATCACATTCCATCAAACAATAGATTCAATTAGGTTTTAATTTATATGATTTTTTGGGTAATTATTCGAAAAAGTTTAGGCATGCCCTTATTGAAGGGCTTATGCTTGAGAAACATAGAAAAGTTTAGGCATGCCCTTATTGAAGCTCTTATGCTTGAGTAGCATGGAACATCTCCATGGAAACATTCAAGCTTCTTAGCAAGCTTGTCTTTTTATTTTGCAGGCAACTCAATAAAAGAACCAAAAGAGAATACATTGGCAATCCCACATGTAGATAAGTAGCTCAGATTTAAAAAAAAATATTCCCATTGAATGGATGCATACTAAGATTTCTATGGACATTAAAAAAAAATAGCTAACAAGTAGATAGTCTCTAATGCTTCCCTTCTTATAGGTGTATTTACCAAGGAAACCTTCCTTGAGAAAGCATGGCTTAACCAGAACTCTTACAAATGCCATGTTCTCACAAGAGCTCAAAGTATATTCACCAAGTGTTGGAGAAGGTCATCCCAAGGCTTGAGAATTGAGAAAACAAACGTAGAGAATGAATTGAAACCATGAATTACACAATTGATCACCAATTCCCATCTTCTTCTGTTACTCCATGTTCTTCTGCTTCTTCTCCTCCGAGCGAGGATTGGTTTAGAGGAGTTCTTCAATCCCAGGTTGATTATTCAATTCATCCATATTTATCAGTTCTCTACAAGACATTTGGAATCCAAACTCAGGATCTGTCTGATTCGGCTCTGAAGAATGAATTGGGTCATTGGTTTGTTGAACAATATGGGTGAATTCTGCCATTGATCAGTACGAGGAATCATGGTGGAGTTCCAATGTTTGTTATGCTTCCTCTAGATAGTGTAACATCTAAGAATATTGTTAATAGAAGGAAGGCCATGGATAGTATAATGTCTAAGCATACTATAATATTTCACTCACTTGGGCAGGTCGGGATGAAGAAGAATCCTATAAACCACCGCCTACTTCCTATTGAGCTAGAAATGGATTTAGGATTTTCCTCTCCTGGGTAGGTCGGAATGAACAAGAAGCTTGTAAGCTGCTATGAAGTTTGAGTCAGTGAAGCCAATGGAGGAATTGTCAAAATCCTATGGAGGAGTTTTCAAAATCCTATTTAATGTAGATAGGTTCCACTTTCCTACCATACTTGCAGTTGGGAAACTATCTACATTAAATAGGGGAAATAGTCAACCTCTCAATGCGGCCTCTCGATGGCGGTGCACTTTCAGGAGTTGTCAAAAGTCTATGAATTTATCCATAATGTCATATGTCTTTTTCCTGCAGATTCCCATATTACAATACACACCTTGTAGATCCAAAAACTAAAGACAGGGGAAATAATCAGCCTCTCGATGTGGCATCTCGATGCCAATCCCCTTTCCAGAGTTGTCGAAAGCCTATCGAAATATGCCACTTGTCATCCTCTACACTCTACTAAATCTACCTTCCACGTGTCTCATCCCCCAACTACCATCTACGTGTCTTGTCCCCCACTTAAACTATCCCTTCCCATCTGCACCACCTGTATTATGATTTCATTATTCTTCAGGAGATGTTTTTCTTTCTATTATGAAAATACAGTAAGAGCATACTCTTTGCAAACATGGCATGGCCTTTATTTGAGTGAATTTATTTCAATGTCATGTTGAAGCACATGCACAATGGATGATGTTTGGAAAGTCACAAAGATTATATAACAGTTGGCGGATAAGGGAAAGGATGAGAATGGAGTTGAATTTGGTTGGGAATTTAGAGGTATGCGGTCCATTTCATCATGGAATCGTGAAACCCACAACATTTGCACCTAAAGCAAGAGTCTCTTGCTCATGTTGCTACACCTACAGTAATAGCCACATAATAACTACTCCAAAGAAGCGGTGGAGGTTAAGCTACCTCTCTTGGAACCAATTAGTGATGCTCTGGTCAGGTGGTCATATGTTACCAGGACGGGTCATTTCAGTGGCAAGGTTGTTGAACATGACAACTTGGAACACACTCAAAGAAGCATCTGTCGGTGAGAGGCTATTTCTAATTCCCAATGCCACCTAATCATGTTTCTCTTCATTCAGACAGGTCTCTATCATGTTTCTAACAAATGGATGTGTTTTGAAGAAATTCCAACTTTCCATTTTTAAGTAGATTTTTGTTTCTGGGTTGGGGTAGGGCACTGATATATATTATGTTTGTGGAAGTGAATCTTCTACATGGGTTTTGAAACCATGACCTACAGTTTAAAAGTTCCATCCTTAAACGAGTTGAACTATAACACCACTGTGTATTGTATCCGTCCCTATATTCTTTCTTCCTTATTATATTTTTAGCAATTAAAAGAAGATTATGAGTGGGAGCATTACTCATTGGGTTGGACCTAATAATGACGCAAATAAAATTTATTAATGATTAATTGTTGCATTAGGTTATGAATATTCTTGATATTGTTTTTCTTTCTCATAGTTTTCTTGGATCTTCCCTTACCCCCTTTTGATGGGGTGGGCATCGAGGGATCCTACTGTTGGTCGAGGTTGCAACCATTTATACTGGAAGAGTCAGTATAAAAATAAACATGAGAGGTATAACTGGGTTGGACCTTAAATAAAATAATTTCAGGGGTATGTGAAGAGTCAGTATAAAAACAAACATGAGAGGTAAAAAAAAACACAATAGGTATAATTGGGTTGGACCTTAAATGAGGATAGAGAGATGGAAGACTAAAATGGAGAGCACTTCACCTCCTTTTTCTTTCCCATTAAAATGTGAGATCCGCCTACCATGGATGTGAGTAAACATGTTTTTTCTTCGAGTATAGTATTTCATTGAGTAGTAGCAGAAAGGTATGAATACAAGGGATTTGAAAAAGGAAGTGCCATACCTCTTTTTGGAAAACACATACAATTTTCCACAACTTCAGTAATATTGATCCACTTTATCTCAGTTTTTCTACCCCTCAGTGTGTATTTTATCTCAATCCTTCTGCCCCCTCCATTCTGTATATGGAAATAATAGGTTTTGAATTAAGCAATAATTTATTTATTTTTGCATATAATTGTGTCCTTCCTTTTGTGAGTAGATTGGATACATAATGGGAATGATCAAGTTTAACCATGCCTTGTTTATTTAATAATAATGTATAATATGTAATTGTGTCATTCCTTTTGTGGGTAGACTAGATACATAATGGGAATGATCAAATTTAACTTTGTCTTCGTTTATTTAATAAAAATGTATAATATCTAATTGCTTATTATAAATAGTAAATAAACACATAAAAATTATTTAATATCATTCACCTTTTGTCTCGGTTTTTATACCAATTCTTTCTGATTTCATTGGAAAATGTCTCACTGCCCTCATGTTCAAGAAATGCACTATACTATTTAGAATTTAACCTTGGGTGTGCCACCTAAAAGTAGAGAGTTGTGAATATGGTGACTACCATGGGGGACTATGTATGTTGATCCTCTAATAAATTTCTTGTGTTGTATTATGCTTGGCATAGGTAGTCTGCTACCTTTGTCACTGCTCACAACACAAAGAGGAATGTGAAGTACAAATTTCTCACTCACCTGGGATATTTCAGCATCTATTTATAAGAAAAAACTGCCCCACATATCCTTTCGCTATCAAGTGAATATTATTTTGTTGGCATGAAAACTAAAATAAAGGAATGCAACCTTGAAATAAGTATGTATAAAACTCACCTCTTTGGAGAGGAATCTATAGGAACATGTTTTCGTCGAGATGCCTCTCAAACAAAAGTTGTCAACGAACTGCTTATGATACTTCCTAGATGGGGATTTAACAACAAACGAGGAAGCCATACACAAAATAAAAGAAACTCAAAAAATTTAGTGAAAATCGTTGCAATATTTAACAAGAGTCACGTGATATCCAAAAACAAAGTTATAATGGGAATTATAAGTGAATTCAAGTGAATCCTTATCTACAACCATACATCGTAATTTTTTACTACAATTAAGGGATCTCTGCTTTGATCTCTGCTTCATTTGAAGTTTGCATACCTGCACCTAGTCCATTTAGGATTTTGTGCTATTTCCTTTGAAATAATGTGCAAAATACAATGAAACTTGTATTGAAATCTTTCGATGGACTAACTATTTTTTCAATGATATGACTCATACATGTTGATATTATGGTAGTTGTGGGAGGTAGTTACCTCCACATGTAAACCTGATGATAATAGAATATTCCGGGAACAAGACGAAACCCTAATGAGTTGGCTAATAACCCTAGAAGACATGTCGACTCAAGAGGATAATTTGTATTAGGTTATTAGCCTCCAAGAGAAGAAGTCAACCAGAAGAAATAATATATACTGAATAGACAGATATCCAGAATGAGAAGTTGACCCAGGCATGTTATAACCCTAAATTTCATTATTGCACCACACATGCTTACCTGGCATTAGGCCAACTCATATCCTTTCTTTGCCAAAGCACTGTTAAACAACTCTTTGAAAATCCTCTTGTATAAAGGCCCACACGCCCTAATCCATTACTTCACACGTGTACACGCTGGATGACCCAAAACAACCTGCGTGGACCGACAAAAGCATGAAAAAAGGAAAGTTGCCGACATAACAAAAAGCTATGGGTGAGTTAACTGAAACTCCCGGCCATGCATGGTCGAGGGTTCGTCCAAATACCTAGCTCCTTCTAGCCTATAAAAGAAGGGGTAGGGGTCCCATTTGGAGAAGGAAAAATATAGCAAAGAAACTCTGCCCATTTACGTATTCCCTTTGTCCCAACCCTTTAGCCTTTCCTTGTGCGAAAGGAGATTCAAAGCAAAGCAGTTGGAGGACAAAAGAAGAGGAGCCAAAGATCAGGTTCAAGGAGCAGTGGCCAGTCTCAACTTTTGTAAGTTGACTCATTCAAAGTAATAAAGAGAATGTTTTTCCCGTCCCAATTCATGAACTATTTATAGTTTGATCAATATATGTTTGGATTTCTAACCCGTTAGTATATAAGTAGTATGCATGCATAGTTGTTGCTTGTCTTGGATGCAGGTCAGCTTTGGAAGGAGTATTGCGAACAAGTAATCAAGCACAACGGAGGATCGACATCAAACGTCGGGAATGAGGTAGGTTGATCTTTCCATGCATTTACTAAGAAAAGGGGATTTAAATCTAGGGATGAAGGTAGAAAGTAATTTATCTTCGGTCATATCTGCATGCAAAGTCTGAACTCTATTTGCTAGTCCGCAGGGCGATTTTCCAAACAACAGAATTGGCGACCATACTGGGGAAACTCTCTAGGGTTCCTTGAGTTTTATTTAGTTTTTCTTGCCTGTTTTTTCTTTTTGTTTTTGTAAGGTTTGAGCTAGCAGGGAGTCTGGTTTTCCATACCAACTTTCCCTGTCTTTTGCTTGACTATGTTTTTCAGGACCCACAGAGGTACACGCGGCCTGCACAAGGTCTTCACGCGTGTACCCGCGCCCTACCCTCTTACAGCCTGCGTGTGAACGCTAGCTGTAGAAGTAGCAGTAGCGTGTAGGGTTCAGAGAACTTCAGAGGCATTCATCCTCTTCCCTGTCAGAATCATACATTCTCAGGGGGTTTTCTGTAATTCTGTCTGAGTCTTGTTTGCTAGCAGTCCTATCTCAGATTGTTTTTTCCTTATCATTTTTTTTCCTTGCGTTATTTGTTTTCTGTTAGAAAGAGTGTCCAAGCCTTCAAGGGATCCTGGTTATCAATATTAGTGGTCTCTTCCTGGTTTGGTCTGTCTGTTTTCATTTTTTCTCAGAGTTTAGATATACACGCGGCCTGTACAAGGTCAGCCCGCATGTACATGCCCTCTGTCTCTATACAACATGCGTTCGCACGCGTGCTGTCAAAGTGATAGTCGCGTGCTTGTACAGGATACTTGTTGTTGAGGGTAAGGCATCCATCCTTTCCCTTGATAAGAATTATTCCGCTCAGGTGTTTGAATCTCTGTCTGAGCAGTCAGTAGCTTAGGATTAATCTTACCGTTAGCTTGCTTTTTCTCATTTAAAAAGTTGTCAGAAAAATAAAGAATTTTCACGGTTTTTAAACAAGCGTGAGAATCATTTTCTTTTAAAAATTGCTAGTGTGTGATTTTTCTTTAATCTGATTCTTTGCGATCTGCGATTAGGCCAGAATTTTTTTTCTTGGTTTTTGCTTGTCGGTATTTTTCCTTTCTTGCTTTACTGGCATTTAAAATAAAAATAAAAATAAAATCTCTTTTCATTTTCTTGTTTGGTTGAAGAGTGTGTTTCTGCATTATTAGCCAGGGAAAAGTCTTTTATTTTATAAGTTTTTTCAGTTCACTAGATCATAAGTATCTCGTAGTCGAGTGAAATTCGTTTGAGTTTGCTGTCCAAAATCTTAGAAAAATTAAAAATGTTTTTTTTGAAAAGTTGTTGAAATTTTGCATTCAGTAAAAGTTTTGTTTCCATATTTTTTATTCATTTTTTTCTTTCATCTTTTATACATCATCAGTTTCACCTTCATACCCCTTGACGTAAGACAAAGCCATAAAATTAATGCTAAATTTAAAATCTTCTAGACTTTTATGTTTGTAGGGTTCACCAACTACTTCAGGACTAGGGCCTTGGATTAGGTTGGAGAGGAAACTCTTCAAGGCCATCTTACATCAAACATTGGAGTCTGAGATAAGTAGTGTCTAAGTCTAGTGTCGTGAAAGTTATCCGGGACCCCCCTTTAACACAGGGGATAAACACGAGGTCGCGTGCGGAAAGGTAGCGGAAATAACTCCTCCAAATCTGGACCAATCATAGTGGAGAACACATATAGAGGGCTTGTTTTGGGATTTCGTTGTTTGCATTTGCCACTGGGCTTCGTGGGTCTCGAATCCATTCGAGGTCCTTAGTTTTCTTTCGGACCATTTGCTCTTGATACCCTTGACAGGTTTCGGGCTCGATACCCTACTCATTGTGGTCTACCTGACTTTCGACTGTACCCACCTGGTCACTGTTCGCGCGCTGGTAACCTAGTTGCCAATCTTTTTAGGGACATACACAGGTGATTGCGGGGGTATACCGCAGTACCTAGGAAAAGCATCGGGCCACACTTTGCAGAGTATACCTGGAGGGTGCTTCCGTGTTCGAGTTGCACTTGCACCAGTAAGTTGCTCTAGTGTTGATTGTTGTAACTGTTCTTTCAATTAATTTAGTGTTTGCTTGTCTTATCTTCTAGGGACTTTTTTTAGTGTGTCTTACTTTTGAACGTTTAGACTACCTTAGAGTGTCTTGGATCTTCTCACACAGTGGGGGATCCCGAGCTCTGCTGGTCATGAAGGATTCTTGGCCTGCCGCCAGTTACATTGGAGCCACCCCCGCCACCATTAAGGTGAAAGCTAGACCAACAAGGGTCTTTTGAAGTGACCAGGTTACAAACCATTGTGCCCGAACAACCCCTGGAGGAATCGATTGTTTCGGACCTTGAAGAAACCTCTCTTGGCCCGGTTGAAACCCCAACCACTAATTTCTTGGCACCTTTCATTGTACCAATTAAATTTTACAAGCATCAGACAGTGTCGCACACAACAATGGAAACAAATGTTGTTACTCCTTCTGGGAATTCTTCAATTCCCACCACGGTTGTCACCACAGGAGAGCTTTCATCTCCTAACCTACCGTCATCGATCCAAGCCACCATGGTATCGACCGCAACTACTTCGCACAGTGGTCTGAACCCATCTTTGGCGATGGCCACAACCCCTTTCACACCTAGTGTGGCAGGCCCTCCGTTCTCATACGGTATGCCTAGTTCGGGTACAAGTCATGTACTTTCCTACTCCACTTTACAGACTTTGAGTCTGGGGGCAAGGAGCTTTAGCTCTCCTCTACAAGGTCACATGAGGGGCACTCCTGTCCCTTTTAATGCTTTTCCTTATGGAGGAGGTCATATCCCTCCTTCGTCCCCTTCACTCAGTGGATCGCATCAGCCATCCGTCGGGCAACCTACACACAGTAGTTTATTTGGAGAGGGGATTCAAGGACCACCTTCGCATAGTATGCCAGTAGGTTCAACACCATTTTCTTGGAATGGAACGTTTGGTAACAACACCTTCTCATCAGCCGCTTTCCCGACTAGGGGCAACCCCATTTTTGGAAAATCTACTCCTGTGCAGGGTATTATTCCTGCACAGGGGGAAAACCTAGCAGGACCTTGGAATTCAAGGTAGGGATCCGTTCCCTCATCCAAAATGTCGATCTGGGGTAATTCTTTCCACAATCAATGGAACCCTGGAAAAACTACTATGCCTATCCCCACGGGACCGGCATGGGGTAATCCCTCCTAAATTCCTTTGAATATAATACACACCCAACCATCTATGTCCTATTTGGGAAATCATCCGATGATGTCTCCACATATGCAAAATCCTTACGCTGGCCAGGGCCATGGTTTCTACCAGAATCCGGGCCAGCACCCAAAATTTTCCTGGCAACCTGGTGCCAGTCAAACTTCAGGCCCCTTTTTCCCAGGTTATCAGCAACAACCCAAACTACCATTCCTGGCGACGTTACATTTTCCAGATTTGACAAGGTTGTTGAATGACCCTATTTGTCATGATCCGCGTTGGCCTCCTATGCCGACGAAGTTGCCTTTGGACATTCCAAAGTTTGAAGCTAAGCCTAATGAAGATCCAGGAGATCATGTGACTACCTTCCATCTTTGGTGCTCATCTAACTCATTGAAAG
Source organism: Picea engelmannii (assembly GCA_009831015.1). Lineage (NCBI taxonomy): Eukaryota > Viridiplantae > Streptophyta > Pinopsida > Pinales > Pinaceae > Picea > Picea engelmannii. Next base: position 339,470 of record ML784609.1, read on the forward strand.
ATGACTCCATACAGTTGCGATTGTTTCAATGTACTCTCATTGGGAGTGCCACGAAATGGTACATTGAGCTCGATCACTCAAGATACTCTTCTGTTGGCGAACTGGCGATGGATTTCCTGAACCATTTCCAGTTACCTGTGAGATACGACGCTGGCACAGAGCTGCTTGCCAATTTCAAACAGACAACAACAGACCATATCTCTGATCACATCTGAGAATGGAGACGTCGGAAGAGTTTAATCAAAGTACCAGTCCCACCATCATTCCTGCTTGAGTGGTTCCTTAAGTCTTTGGTCCCACAGTTATCCAAAGACGTCACGACATCCAGAGTTTTCTTCGAAGAAGATGCCATCATGAGGGCTCAACAGTTTGAGCTCATCTATTCTCAGTTTGGTTTATTATACAACATCTTTCCAGATGCACCACGTTCAATACTGGATAAAACTAGACAGAGAGCTGGACCACATGCCGATGGTATTGTTCGTTCATCACAAACAAATCCCACTAAGAAATTGACGAAGCAGTTGCAGCAATTATCTATACAACACACAGCGGCCAGCCAAACTACTGCTTTTGATGCTCCCCCTACTAAAATGTCGGAAGTACACACAATGCAGTCGACTAACCCAAAGGCCACCCGATAGCCTAAAGGGAAGAAAAAACAATGAAATAAGGGTAAGGGGGATAAAAAACCCAACGATAATACTGGTGGGGACAACACTAAAAAACGGAAGGTGAGGTATCCATGCAAATTGTGCGCGGAAGCCCACCCGACCCATATATGTCCTCGACTTGCAGAGGCCCAAAAATTTGTCACGCAGCAACAACATGCAGTGTTGACTAATCCATTTCAACATGGGCAAAATCTAACTCAAGCCTCTGCAAGCACGGAAGGGGGCAGCCAAGAAACCTGCCCGCCTTCGAACAACCCCGCATCTGCGAACATATATATGGTTAGGGGTGATGCTTTCATATCGACTAGAGCGCACGATTATAGTAAACCAAGCACTTCTGAGAAGGGTAAAAAGTTGATCTCCCATCTCTTCCTCTACAGATTGAGAAGACGTTGGGAGAAACAATGACACACATTCAAAAAGGTGCATTTAAAAAAGCTTCCCATAACCCAAACACAAGGGCCGCCCATAACTACTCTGTGGTGGAAGATTTATCACAAACCCCTTGTGCGATGTCTGCTTTGGAGGTCCTCCAAAGCTACCCTGCTCAGAGGAAAGCCTTGTTAACTGCTTTGGGCTCTACTGAGACTTGTAACCCGGGTACCATCATGTTAGATACAAACGACTTAAAACCTCGCCTGCCTTACCACGTAGCGTTTCAGATAGTAGTGGCTTATCCCACAAAAATTTTTACTCGGAATATCTTTCGCATGGTGGTCGATGAGGGCGCCTCGACATGCGTTATGTCATTGGCATGTTGGAAGGCCATTGGCCAGCCCGTTTTGTCTCCATCACCTACTCTCCTTACTTCTTTCGACGGTCGTTCGTTCCGACCACATGGTATCGTTCCTTCTTTCCCTGTGCAGTTAGGAGGGAAGACTGTATGTGTCGAAGTAGAGGTAGTTGATGCTCCCCTCGACTATAACCTCTTGTTAGGATGGAGTTGGACTTATGCTATGCAAGTTGTGGTTGCTACAGTTTTTTGGGTCTTGTTGTTTCCACACGAGGGTCAGATAGTGACCATCGATCAATTGTCTTTCTCCAAACCTGACCCAGCTTTGGGGGCATCCACAGTCTCGATGATTGATAATCCTCAACTAGGTGTCATCAACATAGGAGTTGGTTTGTTCCCATCCTTGATGGGTACCTTCGATTACCCACCTCCTCACGACGATATCAAATTTATATCTAATCACCATAAGGTTGAGATTTTTCAAGTTTCGTCGTTTCGCATGACTTACTTCGAGGATCCATGGATACTTCCTTCCCCATCGACCATGATGGATGAGCTAGGGCACCCAGGCATGTCCATTCTCTTGTCTGCCTCTGAAGTAGCGTACTCTTTAGTCCAGCAAACTTCATCTAACCCTGATCCGACCTCTGCACAAGAGTTAGATCCACTTCTAGAGCCTATTTGGGCTCAGGGTTCTCTCGCTAACATTGATTCGTTAGACTTAGTCTTGCCTTCTGATGAAGCAGTAATTGAAGCAATGACTAGTCCAGACAAACCTTGGGAAGATCTTCATCACAGATCATATTTTCTCCCAGAGTTAAGCTGAATCGAAGTAGGAGAATTCACCGTGACCATGACGGGAGATCAGTCGTGTCCTATTAATCTCTTAGCTACACATGAAATTTATGTTGAGGGAAATATGGAAACTATCATTGAAGCTATACCAATCAACATCTCCCGAAACCCTGGCGTCGTGGAGAACGTCTTTGTCGGAGCGGATTGCTCCCCCGAAGAGATTCAAATCTACACGAATCTTTTCAAAGAATTCCGCAACGTTTTTTCCTGGTCTTATGAGGAAATGCCAGGTATCGATCCAAAAATAGTTGAACATGAAATCACAATGTATCATGATGCCAAGCCTATTCGATAGAAACTTTGTCTAGTTAATCCTAAGAAAGCAGCAGCCATCAATATTGAGGTTGAGAAATTGATAAAAGCAGGTTTTATCTATCCTATCCATTTGACCCAATAGGTGTCAAATCCTGTGTCGGTCAATAAAAAACAAGGCACGATTCGTGTATGTACCGATTTCCGTGATTTGAACAAGGCATGTCCCAAAGATAATTTTCCAACTCCATTCATTAACTAGATCATTGATGAATGTGCTGGTTGCGAAGCCTTTTCTTTCATGGACAGTTTTTCAGGATATAGTCAAATCTAAATCAAACCCGAAGACCAACACAAAACGACATTCATTTGTCCTTGGGGTACATTCACATATTGTAAGATGCCTTTTGGTCTTAAAAATGCTAGAGCCACATTCCAGCGGGCCATGTCTTTTGCTTTTCATGACCTCAAGCATATAGTCGAGGCCTACCTAGATGATTTAGCATCACAATCTCGCAAGAGAATGGATCATCCCACACACCTTAGACTAATCTTCGAACGTTGTCGCTACTTTAGGATTTGCTTGAATCCAAACAAGTGTAGCTTATGCGTAACGCCAGGACTTTTGTTATGTTTCATCGTATCAACAATAGGGATCATGGTCAATCCTCTCAAGGGGGAGGCAATAATCCAGTTGCCCCCCCCACACACAATTCTTCAACTTCAGAGTCTACAAGGCAAGGCAAACTTTTTATGATGCTTCATTGCCAACTATGCTGAAATCACCAAGGGCTTTATGCGTTTACTGAAGAAAGACATTCCTTTTTACTGGGACGATGTCGCTCAATGCTCTTTCAACGCATTAAAACATGCCCTCACAACGACCCCTCTACTACGGCCACCTAACTATAACAAGTATTTCTTATTATATATGGATGCCACAAAGTCAACCATTGGCATGGTTTTAGTTCAGGAAGATGATTTGTTCTCAGAATACGTGATCTATTACCTGAGTCGAGGCCTCGTAGGACCGAAACTCAATTATTCTCATATCGAAAAACTTGCATTAGCAGCAGTTCATGCTGTTCAATGGTTTTGTCATTATGTTCTGTTTCACAAGACCACCGTTATTGTTGTCGTGAATCCATTCTAGTACATGTTGACACAACGGGTTATAGGCAGAAAAATCAGTAGATGGATAGTCATCCTCCAAGAATTTGACTTAGACTTCGTTTCAGCAAAGTCCAAAAAGTCATTGGTCTTCGCAGAGCTTATTTCAGAACTTTCGGTTGAGTCAAGTGACGTTGTGCCTGAAGAATCGCCTATCCGGGGAGATATGTTTTTGATCACATCTTCAGATCCATGGTATGGAGATATACTTATCTATCTCCAGACTTTGAAGTGCCCCACTTCTGCTTCTCGTTATGAGCATCGGCGTATATGCCATCAGGCTAAGAATTATCTCATACTCAATGATACGTTGTATCGGAGAGGTGTAGACTGCATCTTACGTCGATGTCTCACACATGAGGAGGCCGTTATTGTACTCAACGATTTCCATACCAGAGCTTGTGGAAGTCATTTGTTTGGGTTGGCGACAGCCCAAAAGATTCTACGAGCAGGTTACTTCTGGTCGACACTTATCAAAGATTGTATAGAATCGATCAAGAAGTGTCATCTGTGCCAAGTCTTCTCTCGGAAGATGAGGGCACATCCCGCTCCTATGCTTCCTGTCATCATAGTTGGTCCCTTCACCAAGTGGGGGATTGATTACACTACTTGCAACCCCCCTTCGGCAAGGGGGCACCGCTATATCATCGTAGTTGTAGACTACTTCACTAAGTGGGTCGAATCTATGCCAACGTTTAAAGATGATGGAGAGATTGCAGCTCTCTTTTTATTCAACCAGATCATAGCAAGGTTTGGCATCTCGAGAGAGATTTTTACTGACCATGGAAGTCACTTTCAGAACCAAATGATGACCGAATTAACATCAAAGCTTGGGTTACGGAAAGAGCATTCATCACCCTACTACCCTCAAGCCAATGGGCAGGTGGAAGCTATAAACAAAACTCTTAAGACTATTCTACAGCAAACTATCAACTCAGCCAAGTCAAATTGGCATTTGATGTTATACTCGACATTATGGGCTTACCAAACATCTGTTAAGACTGCAACCGGTTTCTCACCTTTTCAACTCGTTTACGGGCTGAGGCAGTCTTGCCCATCGAATGTCAGATCCCATCTCTAAAATTGACAGTACAATTATTGCCAGACACTTTTCCACTTGAAGAACAGTTAGTATACCTTGAGCATCTCAATGAGAAGCATCGTGATGCGGCCCTGGCCAATGAGGCTCACAAACATAAGGTCAAGTGTCAGTATGATAGGTCTGTTCGTCCTCGTATTTTCTCTGAAGGTGACCTTGTCCTGGTCTATGACCAAGATAAGGACCCCCTGGGGGAAGGAAAATTCAAACCCATGTGGTTCAGACCTTTCATCATAAAAGAGGTATTGAAAAAGGGTGCTTATCATCTGGTTGATTTTGAAGGGAATGCTTTGGCAGAGCCTAGAAATGGGCTCTACCTCAAGAAGTATTACTCATAGGCAGGTCACTGTCGGTAACTTTTTGTAACATATGTATAGTCTTTGTACCATTACCTTTTAGTTTCTTTTAAGTGTTATGGACGTGTCATTGATGTTATCTTTCGTCAATATGGCAGATTTCAAGTGATTCCGAGGTGTTCGTTGGGTATGTAGACGGTGCTAGTCGGCACACTCGTAGGCTTTTCTCCACAGCTTGGGTAATCTTTACACCTCAGGGCCAGTTGTTATCTTTCGGAGGTATATGCTTAGGTGACACCACAAATAATGTCGTTGAGTATAGTGCAGTTATTGAGTTGCTTCGTGACGCCTTGTCATTGGGTATCTCTCATCTCCGGGTCTATCTCGATGCTCAACTAGTTGTGTCTCAGCTAAATAGAATATACCGGGTTCATGATCCAACCTTACACCGACGATTTCTTAGGGTACGTCTCTTAGAACGAAACTTTGATTATATTACATATTTTCATGTTCCTAGGAGATTAAACCAAATTACAGATACTCTAGCTAATCAAATTTTAGATTGGCATCTTGCACACATATGAAAGAACATTGACATAAAGATGTAAATACATTTTTGCACACATGATCCATAAGACACAAAAGATCAAAAAAACCATATATAACATCATAAAGTAACCAGAGTACATAGATGGACGCAAGCACCTAAAAAATAGGACCAATAACGAGTCATAGGGCTTATGCCCTCAAGAAATATATACAAGTAGTGCTCATGGCACGTAAAAATTCTAAATAGGTTCAGGGCCTATGGGCTCTGTTATAATAGTCCATAGCATGGGATAAACACCTAAATAGTCGGACCCACGTCCGAGGTGCCCCCACTACATGAGGCTGCATGGATGGCAGCAGGCCCTCTATCTCTACCATCGGGACTGTGCGAGTTAGTGCAGTAAGGTTCTGCTGAACTCGTCTAAGTACCCTCTCAGCCTCCCCGGCTGGGAGGTTCCCTGCTACTGCTGGTCCCCCAGCAGCGGTAGCTGCGGCTTCTGGCCGAGGACGACGCATGTTCCGTGCATAATCGACAGGTGGAACGGGTCCCACATCTGCATGCAACAAACGTATATCTGTCAAATACTGCGTATTAAAAAAAATGATATACATAATAAAAACGACATAAAAATTACATATACAAAAAAAAAAAAAAAAACTACAAAGATGGAGACTTACCCATCTCCCCTCGCTCCTCACCAGGAGGCATGGGTATCTTAGGATCTCTAGAAAAGTCTATCCCTGCATATGGGTAATCCTCGATCACAGGGATCTGTCATGATATCCATGCAAAGAAGTCATCATCGAAGGACTCATTGGTCCTTCCACCACCCTGTCACGACAGTAATACTGCCCATCTACATATAGCAGGAAAAGAGGCTCGATGTCCTTGTACTACTTCTCGAGGACTAAAGCTCAGAACTCTCTCAAATAAGAATGAACACAAAATCGTCCCGAACCCGAAGTTCCTCTGTGTCTGTTGCCGACAATCTGTCAATTGCCTCTTCATACACTCTAGTAGTGTGGTACTTCAGTAAAAAATTTGTGCATTCAAGCACTAGATAGCATAGTTCATCTATGCGCGAGACGCCTGATGCAAGGTTGTTGAATCGGTAATCCGCCCAATATGTAATAATATCGCTTGTAGTGATAGGTCAGTGATCTTACTTATGGGCACCCGGGAGCTCAAACGGTTCGTCCCAGCCTCACAGTGCAGGGCTATCAGTTCCGATATATTAAGCGGCCCTATGGGAAACGTCCTGAAATTGACTGGTTCCCCTCTCCTTGAGAGGCCAATCAAAAAGTAGATATCCTGAGTGGTGGGCACCAGTGATTGCCCCTCTAGCATGAAGGCCTCTGCATCAGGGTGACAGTAGTCAACCAAGGCATTCAGTAGCCTTGGTTGCGCTTGCATAAATGGGCATAGGAAGAACTTAAGTAAACCACATTGCATCAATGCGGCCACGACATTCGGATCTCCAGCAACCAACTCACTAATTGCTTCATGCTCCCTTTCCCTTCAGTGGACATACATCCTTCCAACACAACAAAGTTCAAGAGGTTTAGTAAGGGTTGTTTGGTTCTTTTATCTATAACGAGGGGGTCCATGCGTGTTGTCTAAGTGACAGTCACGTGTACACGCGGGCAGATTTTACTCTAACCAAGTGTACACGCGGTCTGTCCAGAGACATCCGACGTGGACCTAGGGCCGACCTTTTAAAGGTCGATGCCCACCCAAAAAACAAATTCAAAAGAAAAATTGAATAATTGAATAGCTAGATAGGGGAGTTTGTACTTACTTGGTCCAAGCGGAAGTTTGTTTCATCCACTGTAGCTCCCAAAATCATCGTTTTTATCAAAGGGGGTCTTTTGGCTCCAGAGTCAATTTCCAAAGCATCGATGGTGATAATGCGCTGCCAGCTTCTATTTATAGACTTTTTGGCCTATTTTTGTCACTTTTTTGGCCTCCCTTATCAGTTTCTTTATACCAAAAACCATTTAGAGTGATTCAGGAGTTATATGGGAGGGATTTGATCAGGTATTGGGACACGTTTTTTGAGTTTTGAGGAAATTTTGACGGTCCATGAAGATTTTTCCAAGAATCAACTTGAGCATATCGGTTAGGTTATTACCCCGACTTTTGTGTCTCGTTGTCTTTTGCCTCTGCCATAGGATCGATCCCATCAGGTTGTGACATGGAACCATCATATCTTCTTTAGAAGTGTCGCAAATTGGCAGTAGAGCTTACCAGAACATGGATGCCCTAGGTAGGTCCTGGTTGCATTATGGTGTCCATACCGTCTCTAAAACACTGTAGGCTCGGGAGTCCTTATAGTCTTTCCTAAATATGAGTTTGAGCCTCATTTGCATGATTCTTCTTAGCTCTTGATCTCACCCTCAGGACTCCCGAAAAACAATGGGTCTCCTTTTAAGCCCTTTGCAGACCCTCTAAACATGAAAGATTGTCGAGCAATATTGTGGCCTTTCACGCTCGTTAAACTGAGATTTGAAGTCACGTCTATCCGGCGGTAGTTTACCCCTTTTTCGGTCTGGACGGTCAATTGTACGAACAAAGGTATACTCTATGGAACTTCAGCTCTATAGAAGAGTAATCTCAGGTATAATTTTATCCCTTTTTCGGGCCCGAGGGACTAAACTTACGAAGAAGGAACCCCCATGGAGTCCATAGTTAAGCTCTTTTCAGACTCCCTAAAATTGAAAAGATCGTCTAGTGACCTTATTCTTTCACACTCGTTAAATTGGTCCAGAAGAATATTCTTGACGAAGTCCATAGTTAAGATTTTTTCAGACTCCTTAAAAATGAAAAAATGGTCAAGTGACCTTGTCTTTATCACACTTGTTAAAATGGTTTTGAATAGACGTCTTGTCGGTGCTAGTTTACCCCTTTTTCGAACTGACTAGACTCCCTTCGAAAAAGGTACCCTAATGGAGTCTCCTTTTATGTTTTTTCAGACTCTCTAAATATGAAAAACCACCAAGCTTACCTTCTTTGGGCTCGTTAAACTTACATCAAAGGACGTTACCATTGTGTGTTTTGTTAACTGCGTTTTCATACCTTATACTCCAGCCTTGTGACAATTTGCTTCTGCGTCTTAACACAGTTGGCCCCCGGAGGATTTTTCCTGAGTATCATTCTACTAGAACATCAATTTTGTCCTTGTGCCTTGAGCTTGTATGTTTGCAACACTCGTTCCTCCCTTGTAACGTAATATTCCTTTATTCTTTTTCCACAATTATTGAAAAGAACAAAAAAAAAAAAAAAAAT
>ML784609.1:348433-373743 GCA_009831015.1 Picea engelmannii
AAAAAAATCAAATATACCCCAAAAAGAGGAAGGGAAAAGTATTTTCTTTATTGGCAGCATAATGAGTCGCCCTTGGATAAAGCACATCTGTCCATTTGTTCATCAGACTATGGGATGTAGTACGACCTTAGGAAGCTTTTTCTTGCTATATAGAGTTGTGTCCTCCATTGTTTGGTTATCCTTCCAAACATATGGAGAGTTTGCATTGCCTCCTTCTTCGTAGACTTATGATTAACATACATGCTGCCCGAGTCTCATCATTTGTCGTGCTATTATCCAAGGGAAGTTTGTCATCAAGCCTGAGTCGGCCCCTCTGCAATATGTCTCTTGTCCTCATACCCGACCATCATGAACATCCAATCAAGTCCTTGTTCGAAATCACTGAAGCATTTAGTTTGATCATCAAGATTATCAAGTCCATGACTGATGAGCCGTCGAAGACCTCTGGGTAGTGCAGTCGTACACTCATATTACACTCCTACCCGAGTTTTGAATATTTTGAAGTTGTTGCTCGAGCTCTGAAGATCTCATCTCCAGCCATCAGGCTGAATCAACTTCTGGAAGATGGATACTCTACATGTATATCTTTCTGATTTCGAGATGTAACTCCGATGTGTATTGTTCGTGACTACTCTTTATAGTTATTTGACATGGATCTACAATGTATTTGATTGGTAGCCATGGTTCTATTTTATCCTGAGCATGGGTATGCCCACCTCAGTGAGACATTTGTTATTTTGCAGATGACACCCCCTGGTTCCTGATCCTTGGGCTCAATCGTTCGGCACATTAGTAAAGATTGGTAATGTATTTTGGCTATCAGATGCTCTTCTGACCTCACACATTAGGAGGCATCTATTATAACCCTAAATTGCACCACACATGCTTACCTGGCATCAGGCCAACTCATATCCTTTCTTTGCCAAAGAACTGTTGAACAACTCTTTGAAAATCCTCTTGTATAAAGGTCCACGCATCCTAATCCATTACTACACGTGTGTACATGCTGGCTGACCCAAAACAGCCCACGTGGACCGACAAAAGCATGAAAAAAGGAAAGTTGCCGATGGAACAAAAAGCTATGGGTGAGTTAACTGAAACTCCCGGCCATGCATGCCTGAGGGTTCATCCAAATACCTAGCTCCTTCTAGCCTATAAAATAAGGAGTAGAGGTCCCATTTGGAGGAGGAAAAATATAGCAAAGAAACTCTTACCATTTACGTATTCCCATTGTCCCAACCCTTTAGCCTTTCCTTGTGCCAAAGGAGATTCAAAGCAAAGCAGTTGGAGGACATAAGAAGAGGAGCCCAGGATCAGGTTCGAGGATCAGTGGCCGGTCTCAACTTTTGTAAGTTGACTCATTCAAAGTAATAAAGAGAATGTTTTTCCCGTCCCAATTCATGAACTGTTTATAGTTTGATCAATATATGTTTGGATCTCTAACCCGTTAGTATATAAGTAGTATGCATGCATAGTTGTTGCTTGTCTTGGATGCAGGTCAACTTTGGAAGGAGTATTGCGAACAAGTAATCAAGCACAACGGAGGATCGACATCAAACGCCGGGAATGAGGTAGGTTGATCTTTCCATGCATTTACTAAGAAAAGGGGATTTAAATCTAGGGATGAAGGTAGAAAGTAATTTCTCTTCGGTCATATCTGCATGCAAAGTCTGAACTCTATTTGCTAGTCTATAGGGAGATTTTCCCAACAACAAGGTAGTTAGTCAGAATTAGTATAAATACATGAGGTCGGTCTTAATTTTGGCAGGTAGTCTCAGAATTGCAGAGCAGCACTGCAGTGCCCAGTTTTGTGCGCATGTTTGAGGAGAGTTGTCGGTGCAGCGGCTGCAGCTAGTAGTTACATTTTGGCTTGGAATATCTCTTGGCTAGGGTTTGGACTATCTGATCAACTTTTGTTGGTGCGCTATCCTTGAGGAAAGGTGCGCTACCCTTTGTTTGGATATCTAGCCTAGGGTTTGCTTCTAGAGTGATTCTTTGTCAAGGTTAAGGTGCTCGGAGGGTGGCTTCAGCCTATGGCTAGGTGACAATAGAGATATTGTCAATGGTAAAATGAGCACATCCATTATATTCTAACAGGTTATGGGCCCACACCTCCTTCATTCAATCTAACCACTGGAAGGAAACATAGCCAGAAGGATATTAATCTCGTTGAAGAACTGTCTCTAGGGTTTCTAGCAGGAGCAATCACCAAAGCACTGCAGCTAGGGTTACTAGCAGGTGCAGTTGCAGAAACCCTAATCCTCTTGTTGAGGCACCTTAAGTGAATGGATTGACCTAATCTTTGGATAGATCAGTGCGCTCTAGCCTAGCACATCTCCTGATACTCTCAGCAAGCCAAGATGTGAAGTTTGAGTTTGTGGTCAAATCTAGGGTTTGACCAAGTCAAAGCAGCCATGACTTATTCTATGAAGTCAGAGAACAAGTTATATTGTGCCTCTAATTTCAGAGCGTGGAAGACAAGGATTGACCTCATCCTTGCTAAGAATAAAGCGTTGGATATCGTGAAAGAAAAGATCGTGAAACCAGAGTTGAAGAAGGAAAAGAGAAGGAATCGGAGAACATTGCAGCTATGGAGAAGTTCAAAGACAGTGACATCAATGCGATGAGTATCATAGTGGAATCTATAAAAGACCACTTGATACCCTACATCTCCCATCTTGACTCATCAAAGAAGATGTATGATGCCCTAACAAATCTCTTCTCAGTCAAAAACATTGGACAAGTAATGAGTCTGAAGAATGAGCTCTATGACATGAAGATGAATGATGACGACAACATAACATCATACTTTGTGAGAATATCTCAGTTAAGAGATAAACTACAAGATATTGAAGAGATCATCTCAGAGAAGGAGTTGGTAAACATAGTACTCAATGGTCTTCCCAAGACGTGGGATGCATTTTCCGCAAGCATGAATACAAGAAAGGAGTATCCAACATTTGAAGAACTTTGGAATTGATGTGCTCAAGAAGAATCAAGGATCAGTGCAAAGGAGAAACACAAAGCATCAATTGCCGAAGAAAATGAACCTACAAAGAAGACTAAGCAGGATGAAAGAGACTTATTCTTCTAAAGGTAACAATACTCTTCTTATTTCTTGTACATATCTTGTTTGCATCGTCTATGTACATATCTTGTATATCTATCTCTTGGAAGATAATGTGTTCCAAGAAGAACTATACCTATGGAAGAACAACAAGATAAGGATCGATATCATTAGATAATACACATTAAAGGATGAAATACGTCAAACAAATCATGTGAAAGCTATTGCAAGATAAGCCGAATCCATCATGAAGAGACTTAGAAGAAGCAAAGACAGAAAGAATTCAGAGAAGGACTTATAACATTTTGTAGAAGACAACAAGATGGAAGTGTGGACTCTGTTAGACAGACAAAGCCAATTATATATTGCAGAAGACAATAAGGATGCAGATAGAAGCGTGGACTTTGTTAGATGGAGGGAGTCGATTATATGGACTCATACATGAAGCAAGGATTAGGAGGGAGCTAATCCTATGATCCATTAAAGATGATGAAGTATATATCCATGGTTGCAGCCATGAAAGACAGTACGTGTCCAGTTCAACCTCAGAAGAAGTCTTCTTCGAAGAGAAGCCTTAAAAGTATCCCTCATTGTCCATCCACATCTGTGATCCTATGATGAAAGAAAGAAATGGAATATTTAGGACATGGAATCTATAAGAAACTCCATGGACCCAAGAGATAAAGGAAGAACATAAAGATTCCAAGAAAGAAAGAGAATCCATGACAACCAGTCATTGTATTAAGAATCACAAGATTACCAGCCTGATATGAACTCACTAAAATAAATCAAGCAGAGGAACTAAAAGTTATAATGAAGAACAATGTATATATGCAAGCATTGCGAGATCCAAAACTAGAGGTTCTCCCAGATGGAGGGAGAAGACTATTATGATCACTTGTTCCAGTAAACCAGACATACCTCTACATGAGTCATTATATCATCCGCAATATCCATGGGTTAGAGTTCTACATCAAGTTGAATGCAAAGAATATTCTCCTAAACAATTGAACAAAAAGCGTATGAAGAGCAACCTCAATACTTTGAGGCATACCAGAAAGAGACCCTTGTATGCAGATGGAAGAAGATAACTTGGTGGAGAACCTCCAATGCACAGAAGAAGTGTGGTGAAGATTTTCTATAACAGAGATTTTGTATCAAAATGATTACTCAGAATATCAGGATGATATATTGACAATCCATGACAAAGATCTCATAATGACAGAAGAAGTACCACATGGATATGTTCCAGTTTGACCCTTGCCACAATGTTGGGTGCTAGCAGAAACCAAGAGGAATCCAACAATGATATACTTTATTGATTAGAGCTACATGAAGCCTTCAGAGAAAACTAGTGTTCCAGACCGAAGTACATCATTCGTGATGAAGTTCAGAAAGGATAAAGTGGTTCTCCAATACATATCTCCACAAATGAGGAGATAAGAAGACATTTTGGTAAAGTGTCTGTCCAAGATGAAAGAGTTTGTGTACTCAAGTTGGAGCTCATGGAGACAACTTCCTATTGGAAAAGGAAGAGATGACTCCCAGGTTGGGAGGGAGCACTGATGTGTTATTGATTGATGGACAACCATTTTTTAGTTCAAAAAATGGTCTAGGATGAGCAGTTCCTTTCCAGTTCGGAAAGTGGATTGAGATTTCTGACGGACAAACATTTTCCAGTTCGAAAAATGGTCCAGATCGATTGTTGATGTACCATAGACAACGAATTCCCATTGTGGTTAACATGGGGAGTGGTCTAGGGAAATCTCTCTTCTTGAGGGTTTCTCAAGAAGACTGGCCCGCCTCGCCAGACAACGATTTACCATTGTGGTTAACATGGGGAATGGTCTGTTTTGGAGGTTGGTGTAGGACAATCATTTCTTTAGGAAATGGTCTGGACAATCATTCCTTAGGGAGGATTTATTCTCTCCAGGTTGCACTTTGTTTAGTGCCGGAGGAATGGCCCAGTGTGGGGAATGGTCCAGGTTCAACAATTAGGGACAAACATTCCTTAGGGAAGATTCATTCTCTCCAGGTTACACTTTGTTTAGTGTCATAGGAATGGCTCATAGTGGGGAATGGTCCAGGCTAAAAAATCAGGACAATTATTCTTCATTGCTTGAGAATAATAGTCCAGATAGCTCATCATTGATGTTTGACCTTCTGAGGGTAGACTCTCTTCCATATCTCACAGATGTGAGTGGAAGAATGGCCCAGATGATTCAGTTTATATCATAACATTGTTTCTATGCAGGTTGATATCAAATGATTGTTATGAAGACCGTATGTCTCTAGACAGTAGATGTATACTACTGTGATGGATGTGTTTCACTGTTTGATCAAGTACCTGTGTGCTACTTGGTGTGGCAGTGTACCACTGGATTGTATTTGTATACTACTATGGATAGACATAGTTGTGTTCTATTGAATGATATTGTTCTGATTGCCTTGAAGACTATCAACAGTGTTGAAAATGATTATCAGCCAGATGGATGATCAATGAACATAGATTTCCCAGACAGAAAATGGTTCAGAACATTTACTCTTCTAGATTAGAAGAATTTCTCTTGTGTGACTCTATGGAGTGAGCATCATATTTGATTACTCAGATAGAGTATGGTTCTGAGAGGTTATGCAGCTGATGACACTGATGGTGATGATGGTGCTCATGATCTAGTCATGAGAGAGTCTATACGATTATGTTTATGCTACCGGGTGAATGGTATGTTTGTGCTCAAGACCATTACCTGTAATACCTCCCTAGCTAGGAGGGAGTGTTGATATTATGGTAACTGTGAGAGGTATTTACCTCCACATGTAAACCTGACGAGAATAGAATATTCTGGGAAGAAAGAAAAAACCCTAATGAGTTGGTTATTAACCCTAGAAGGCATGTTGGCTCAAGAGGATAATTTGTATTAGGTTATTAGCCTCCAAGAGAAGAAGTCGGCCACAAGAAATAATATATACTGAATAGACAGATACCCAGAATGAGAAGTCGGCCCAAGCAGTTAGCCAGAATTAGTATAAATACATGAGGCTAGTCTTCATTCTGGCAGGCAGTCTCAGAATTCTAGAGCAACACTTGTGCGCACTGCAGTGCCCAATTTTGTGTGCAGGTTTGAGGAGAGTTGTCGGTGCAGCTACTGCAGCTAGCAGTTACGTTTTGGCTTGGAATATCTCTTGGCTACGGTTTGGACTATCTGATCAGCTCTTGTTGGTGCGCTATCCTTGAGGAAATGTGCACTACCCTTTATTTGGCTATCTAGCCTAGGGTTTGCTTCCGGAGTGATTCTCTGTCAGGGTTAAGGTGCTCGGAGGGTGGCTTCGGCCTATGATTGGGTGACAATAGAGATATTGTCAATGGTAAAACGAGCACATCCATTATATTCTAACAATACAAACTATGACCCTGAGCATAATACAATGCAATGATTTCATATTTTCCTCTTAGAATTTAAAATTTTAGTACTTAATTAGTAGTTAATATTTCTCAACATTTTCTAATTGTCCTTAATATATGAAAAGTTAATTAACTCTGTGATGCAAATTGAAATGTAACCTACCTACTTTTCCTCGAGAATAAGTGAAACTCTCTAGCTGAAGGGACCTGTGTAAAGATGGGTTCAATACATTATGCTTTACTTCATACGTTAAAATTCCTGGAAGACACCAATAGATGAAGAATTGCTTGAAAAAATAGATGAAATAAAAGGGAAAAAAACAGAAAATACAACATTGAACCCTTGTTAAAAAAAAAAGGAAAAATGAGAGGAAAAAATTACTTAAAATAAGAAGAAAAATTACTTAAAGTCCCCAAGATTGTCAGGTGCAGTGTCAACCTTAAAACAGACTTCTAGTGCATCAACCATGCTCACAATTTGTGTCCTCACAGTCTTCTTCTTAAGCAAGACCCTAGATCGAACCCCTAATAGTAGTTTCAGCTTTTAGCAGTTTCAACGTTTTGGATGAGCGAGGGCTCTCTGATGGACCTAGTGAAATTTATCCTACTAAATGGCTCCTCCATATTTGGAACCTCTCCCCTTGACTTCTTAAAATCACCCACTAATTGTTCATCAGGTGTGGGAGAAGGCATCGGATCAACAGGACTCTGGCTTCGCGCTTTGATCCACCACCATCTCCAGCCATGGCCTCCACTGCGACAAGGCATTGCATGCGCCTTCTAAGATCGACATGGGATTGCGGGAACCTTCTGAGATTCGTGCGAAGAGCCTAGGGTACAACCTGGTGCAGGAATAAAATGCCTCGTCAAGAAGAAGATATTAAGAAAGATGGGAGTCGATGAGCAATGGCAGTTTAGATATTAAGGAAGATCGAAGTCAGTGAGCAATCATGGTGAAGGAGAAGAGACATGTAAATAAAATCGGATACAAACCATGATTACCACCACCATAATCTCACCGATCGAATTAATCATATTATCCGGTTGCAGACAAACACACCTGGTACTTGCCGATACGTTGTAAATATATGCATGTGGCACTTGTTTATACATTGCAGGAAGACGAAGGGTAAAGAGAAAACTCCCCTTAAATAATTCCTTTGGTGTAATCAGCAATGGATGTAATTCGACATCACCAATGCCAAAGAAATTCAAGGATGCCAATTTGCCAAGTAATTTGAGAAAATCTTATGAAAATGGAGTTTAGCAAAGCCCAAAGCACTCTCATTCCCAGTGGCGAATGTTTAGAGAATTCTTTAGTTTTTACGGAGTTGAAATCCAAGAAAATGAATGAGAACCTTACCCATTACTCATTATATGATCATCATTGACTCCTTTTCCCGGGATAGAAAGTTGCACCATTTAATTAAACCACTGTCCAGTGTTTTGTGGAAGGCGAAGAGGTTGGAACGCTACAAAATTAATTATTACATGGGTGGATGAGAAGAAGTGGTATAACCATGCAAATAATAGTTGCAATTCTGTCCAAGATTGCACCCAATACACTCAAATTGTTTGGAGGACAACAACTAAATTTGGGCGCACCATCATCAAATGTAACAGTGGTGACACCTTTATCACTTGCAATTACTACCCCTTGGAAACTATGTTGGAGCCATACCATACGATTGGATTTCTAGTTTCTTCTACGAGGCTGATTTCATCATTTCGTTATATATATATATATCTTAGTTTGAGTTAAATCCAAGTATTAGATGGGTAATGTGCACTTCCCTGGGAGGTTAATATTCTTACTAAAGTGAGCTTTCCATGAAATAGGAAATATCTCCTAAATTTAAGGAAATAGGAATTATCTCCTAAAAATAGGAATTTGACTAATCGTGACTAAAAAATAGGAATTGGACTAATGGTAGCTAAAAAATATGAATTTTCCTAATGCTGGTTTATGAGCCCATGGTTTTGGAAACCCATGGTATTTTCTCATAGTATTACATTTAGGAATACACTGGCTAAAAATAGAACCGTTATAAATAGACATGATATAAATAGCAGTGCTGCTAAATAGTAGGAAAAATTGAAAAAATGATTACGTCACTAAGTATGTAGTTGAGCATGTACCCCAACACCCCCCCTTGAAACACAATCGGAATTTTCACAATGATGAGTCTCAGAAATATGAAGCCATGTTAGGTACTCATGTACAAGTATATATGCATAAAAACTGTACAAAATTGAGGTAAAGAGGGAAAATCCAATGGGAAACGCCCCCACCCCCCTCAAAATATGTTGCTAAAAAAAAAAAAAAAAATGATAACATGTTCAACTATTAAGATGATGTATCCCTCACTCCTATAATGTCCCTCAATGAGACAAAGTTTTTTTTTCAGTGAAAGGATTTGTGAATATGCAGTTCTAAATATGGATAGAACTGCATATCAATGACTACATCATGAATCTTCCCTTGGATAAAGTGCATATGAACCTCAATGTTCTTGGTCTATTGCCTTTGAAATGGGTCTCTACATATATTGAGAGTACTTTGATTATCACACCAATACTTTGATTATCACACTATATAACTATCGGATGATGAAAATGAACTCCCAACTCTGTAAGAAAGTTCTTCAACCAAATAGCTTGAGTAGTAACATTCACCGCACCCATGTACGCTGCCTATGTTGATGATAACTAAATTGTTGATTGCTTCTTACTTGACCAACATATAGGTCATGATCAAAGGTAGAGTACATGTCCTGAAGTGGACTTGTGATCAGTGCTATCGCCTATCCAATATGATTCTATGTAACCAACAAGATCATGACAAGGAAGATCTTGTTGTATAGTGTATACCAAAATTGGTAGTCCCCTTGACATATCCGAGAATCCTCTTTGCTACCTTCCAGTGAAGCTCGTGAGGCTCCTTCATGTACCTAGAAATTAATCCAACTGCATAAGAGATGTCTGGTCAAGAGTGTGTAAGGTAGATAAGACTCCCCGCCAACTATGGATATCTAGTACAATCAACCAAAGGTGATGCATCAACATCCTCTAGTCTAACCCCTGAGTGAAAGGGTGTTGGAGTTGTCTTGAAATCTATCATCTAAAACCTATCAAGTATATCTCTGGCATACTTGGACTAAGACATATTGATTCCTGGATCATTCTGGCTAATTTCAAGACTAAGAAAATAATGTAACAATCCCATATCTGTCATAGAAAACTTGTCATGCAAAGCAGTCTTCATTGCAACAATTAAGAAGGATGGGCTTCCTGTGATGAGTAAATCATATACATATAGAAATATCAGTAGAATAAAAAATGTGTTCCTTATCATATACACATTAATATCTGATCTACATCTAAGAAACCCTCTAGAGAGAAGATAAGAGTCCATTTTAGCATACCATGCCTGAGGTGCTTGCTTAAGTCTGTACAATGACTTCCTCAACCTGCAAACTAATGATGGATCCTTAACATATCCCTATGGTTTCTCCATATATATCTCCTCGTTAATATCTCGATATAATAATGCATTATTCACATCCATATGGTGTGCGTCCCACTTTCTAGTTGTTGCAATAGCTAGAGCTAACCGAATTGAATCAATCTTGGCAACCGATGCAAAATTCTCCTCATAGTCAATGCCTTGTACCTGTGAGAAACCTTTAGCTACTAATCAGGCCTTGTACTTTGTAATGTATCCATCAACATCCCTCTTTACCTTGAAAATCCACATACATCTAACACGTTTCCTATTGGAAAGTAGAGGAACCAACTCCCATGTGTTGTTCTCTATCAGGGAATTGTACTCATCTACCATTACTTCCTCCCAATGGGGGTTTCCTTTAGCCGATGCATAATACTGAGGATCTGATCTGAGTACCATATAGAAATAAATGGGAATCAATGGCTCCATAGTAGTAAAATATTGCAGAGGCTCCACAATTCGAGATCTAGTTCTTTGTGGATCGACAGGATCACCCACTAGATCACCTGTTTCCTGAAGAATTTGTTGTTCCCATCATGGTCGATGATCTGGACCTAAAAATTCTTGATGCTGATAATAAATATCAGATATATCATATTCAAATATATGATCGAAATAAGTCTCACGAAGTTGTGTAACTAGTGGCGGTGGAGATGGAGGTGTGGACTATTTTGAAAGTACCTATGATAGACCCTCTTCAAACTTAACATTCCTTTGAATGAATAGTGTATTTGAAGTAGTATCTAATAACCTATATCCCTTCACTCCCTATGGATATCCAACAAAAATACACTCCTTACTCTAAGCTTCCATATCTTTCCTCCTATCGGAAGGGATCTTATTCCATGCACGGGAATCGAAAATTATGAAGTGAGTGACTTCCAATTTCTTCCCTCTCCAAGCCTCATATGTAGTGACTACCTTGAATGATTTATGAGGAACTGTGTTCTAAATGTAGGTTTCACAGTTGATAGCTTCATCCCATAACTTTGGAGGTAGTTCTCTATCATGAAACATACAATTGGCCATCTCTTTCAATGTCTTGTTCTTTCTCTCCCCTACCATATTTTGTTGTGGAGTATATGGAACTATGTGTTGCAACTCTATACCTGATTTTGAACAAACATGCTCAACATACTTATTCACATACTCTCCTCCATTGTCTATATGAATTTTCTTAATCCACTTCCTTATTTGGTTCTCAACTAAATGTTTGAAATCTTTAAGACACACAAAGACCTCATATTTTAATTTGAGAAAGTAGACCCATGTATATCTCGAAAAATCATCAATGAAGGTAAGAAAATACTTAGCTTTACTGATCGATGGGTGTGGGAAAGGACCTGTAATTTCACTGTGAACCAACTCTAGAAGTGATGATTCCCTCCATGCCTTACTTGTGTTGAACTTCTCCTCCTGATGTTTTCCTAATATGCGGCCCTGACAAACTCCATTTTTTTATTGAACGTGGGGTAATCCATCAACCATTCCACCCTTACTAAGATGATCTAAATATTTAAAATTCAAATGCCCAAACCTCTCATGACACAACCTAGACTCTTCATTATCATGTGTTAGAATATATTCATAATCATATTTATGAGTGAAGTGAGAGAAGTTGTACAACTTGGAATGGTGATTAACCTCACCAATGAAAACTTTTGAACCATATAACAAGTCGTAAATAATAACTGATTCTGAAGTGAAACCCACCTTCTTCCCTAAACTTGAATGAGTGATTTGATAGATGGAGAAAATATTCATAGAAAACTTTGGAACATGAAGTACATCCTGAAAGCATCCATGGTCTAGATCAACTCTACCCCTATCACACACCTCTACAAGAGAATCACCTCCCATGAATATCGGTGGTCCAGAACAAGTCTTCAAGTATGAGAAAATTCTATATGATGAGGCCATGTGATGGGTATACCCTTAATCAAGCACCCTAGAATTAGGAGAAGATTAAATAGCAAGTAATGCATGACCATTACCTCTTTCTAATGATGGATTTTTCCTTGCATTATATAGAATACAATCCTCAAGATGATGTTGCTCAAGTGTTTGTGCCATGAGATATATGGTATTTTTCATGAAAGAAATCTCATAATGGTACCCCCTATTACAATAGGGACATTTTTTCTTCTCCTTCTTTCCTTTTGATGCCTTGGAACTTGAACTCTCATCTGTGGAATTTTGTTTACTTTCCTTCTTGTTCTCTTGGTCCTTCTTACCCTTTTTCTTCTTTTTATTCTTCTTTGAACTTCCTAGAGATATAAGTTCATGTGATCTAGGTGGAAATTTGTGACCACCCACCTATTCCACCGGCTCAAGGAATATTTTTCTATTTCGATGGTTTTTCTACACTTTTTCGAGTCCTAAACTTCCGGGGCCATTTTGAGGCGTTAAACGATGTTTTTTGGGCACGACAACGCCCAAAAAATAGCTAGAGTCATGGTTTGGGATGAATAGAATGTGTCCTGCTAAGCTAGACCTTTTCGACGAGGTATCAAGCACCCAAATGGAGATTGTAGGCAAAAGTTACACCCTCGAAAAGTTGACGTATCAACTACCCCCATCGAGGCTCACAAATTGTTTTGTGTTTCATCTCTCGAGGTT
This sequence comes from Picea engelmannii, assembly GCA_009831015.1. Taxonomy (NCBI): domain Eukaryota; kingdom Viridiplantae; phylum Streptophyta; class Pinopsida; order Pinales; family Pinaceae; genus Picea; species Picea engelmannii. The sequence continues at coordinate 361,031 of ML784609.1, forward strand.
AGGGTTTTGTATGTTTAGGGTTTTCTCAATTATGATTTATGTTTAAAAGGCCTTTGGATACTCATTATAATAAACTTCATGAGAATGAGCATAGCCGACACATCTCTTCTCAGAGATAATCTACCACCATTCTAGCTAGCTTGTGTGCTTTTGCATTTTACAGTCTTTTGTATTTTCAAACAATCATTAAAAGAATCTGAGTTTAAATGTATTACTGTGTTCCATGCCATATATCTGTGTATTTCCTTTTTATATATCTATTATATTTCTTCCTTCGTATCGTTCTCAAAATGATTTGGATTAGTGGTATCAGAGAAGTCTTCTCCTTTCTGTTCTTATTGCATGTATCCGATGAGGCCATGGTATAGAGAGTTGGGTATCGAGCTTGTTTCTCGTGAATAAAACCTCTCTCTCATGCCCAAGAAACATCCCATGGAGGAAGAAAAGAGTGATGACAGGGAAAGAGATCCTTTCAAACTATTGCTCGAGGAATCCCTCACATGAAAAAAGGAACAAGATGATGGAAAATTTCACCTAGATCCTTCGGCAACTGCCAACAACAATGGAAGCAACTTCAACTAGCAGTCACTTCGAAGGTGTGACGCCCTTCAATTTACAAGTTAACTTTGACATTCCATTATTTTAATTCCATATCAATGTTGATGCTTTGGAAAAATGGTTAATTCTGCTTATTTCTTTGTCCAAAATTTTTCCAATAGTGAAAAAATTACCTTCGTGCTCCTTAAGGCCCTTCCCCATGTCAGATATTGGTGGGAGACTTACTGTTAGCAACAGGTCGAGGAATGTTTTGCAATTTTTAGGCCAGGACCCACTTGAGTATCTTTTTTCGATCCCCTCAAGAAACAATATTAGCTTGTTGGAAATTATGATGACCAGTACACAAGATGGACCACACGGTGCCAAGAGAGGGGCCAGACGGTGACGGATTTCAAAAATACCTTCCATACCTTGCGCACCAAGTTGGGTATCAAAGAATCCAATCAGAATATGGTTCTAAAATACCACAGGTCGCTAGATAAGTACATCAAAACTGAAATGGAGTGTTTGGACATCTCGTCATTGGGAGTCGCTTATCTGTATGTTGTCAAAATAAAGTAGAAATTTAAGCAACATAACAAGTGGGAGTTTGGGTCTACAAATTCGTGATAGATAAAGTATGGTAAGGGTGGCCCTAACTCCTAGGGTAAAGGAAAGAGAAAGGATTAACAACCCCGGGATAACCATCCCAAGCCACCAACAAAGAAGGGTAGTGGGAAGTCGAAGAAGGACACTGGAAAGTGGTGTGAGTTCCACAAAATCCCTTGGCACAATATTGATGAATGTCGCTCCAAATAGTCATTGGTGGCTGAGATGAAATCCCTAAGGTCAGATGTTGACTCAGACTCTGATTCAGAACCAGAAAAGGGAAAGCGAATCATTGATGTAGAACCTAGCGTTACCATTACTACCACAAAATTCCAGTTAGAGGAACCGAAGGAGCCTGAAGAAGGGGAGCGCCTCTTCCACTCACAGATGTGGGTGAAGGGGACCCCACTCCATTTCATTGTTGACAACAGTAGCTAGAAGAACCTGATCTCAACAGAGGTTTTCAAGAGGTTGAACCTGACAAAAATGTTGCATCCTCATCTATACACCATCGGTTGGCTCAACGAGAGGCGGGACATCCACATCAACCAACAATGTCACCTGCACTATAAAATCAAACTATTCAAAGAAGAGGTATTGTGTGATGTTTCCCCCCTTGAAATTTGTGGTTTTTTTTTAAGATAACCATATATGTGGAAGAATCATGTTTTTTATGAATCTAGGCCTATTAGTGTCATTATTACTTTGGGATACCAACTCTACAAGGTACAGGAGGAATTCCCAAAGTTTGTGGTCTCTTTGATCTCCACGAAGCAGTGTCGAAAGGTGGTCTCTCAAATCAGGAGGTTTGTCCCCTTTATGGTTCGATCGGAAGGTGAAGGGAAGGTCAATGCAACCGTTGAAACCTTTGCATGAGGTTTCTCTACGTAGCAGTGATAGGTGGACACGATAGTAGAAGAATACAAAGACATATTATGTTAGGGGCCTAAACTCCCTAACCCCTCACATATGTAGAATAATATATTTTCCATGTAATAAAGGCCAATATTAGTAAGGCATGGTAATAAGGAAGAATATGTCAAATGTAAGAATACATAATAGAAGCTTCTACTTATAGAAGATATTCCTCTAGATTGTTCTTTTGGTAGATAGATTTAGTATAAATAGGAGTCGAGGGAATGATAAGTTTTTGTCTTGAGAATCTTTGTAATATAGTGTTTCTCTATTGGAGGTTTCCCCCTCAAAGAGACAAGTGAACATTGTCTCCTATCAATAAAGGTATTATTTTGGTGTTGTTGTTTCATCTATTACGTTGTTTCGTTGTTATTCTCTGCAATATTTCTGTTTTTTCTGCTATTATAATAGATCTGGTACCTTACAAGTGGTATCAGAGAACTTTCCTTTGCAGAAAATTGTGGGCTTTTTTTTCTTCAGGGTAGACACATATTTCGGCGTCTTAAAGATACAAAGATTTATCATTCAACGCATAAATCCATAGTCGGGGAAGCATACACACAAGAACTACAAGTGGTACTTAATCGCACATTGTTGGCCACCCTTGTAACCCTTGTTGGTACGCCTTTGAGTTGTAGCGCATCAGATAACACCTATATACGGATCGACCTAAATATCAGGAAGCCCTTCGTAGATAAACCAATCGATCTCCTGAATGATATAGTGACACCGAGAAAATCACTCAGGAAGATACTATCTAGTACATGGGTAGTCGAGTAGTATAGATAAGGGAAAAATCTAGCCTCCTTAGTTGGTGCCCCAGATATTGGGGCAAGTACCACGGTTGGACCTCGCACATATATAAGAGGGCTATAACACATGGAAAACCCTTGTCTATAGAAACCTTGAATACCTTAACCCTTGGGATGGAAACAGAAATAAAACAGACAATATTTATTGTCGTGCAACTTTACCTCATGCATTCTAGTTGTGAAATTACTACACATTTTTTCCTATTAAGAATTTGGTATTTTCAACACTGCAGTATTCTTCTGATTAGAGTATAACTCTACATGAGTAAAAGAAAAATCTAGATCCTTCCTGCACCATTATTTGATCCCTATCCCATTGGATTCCTCTCTTCACCCTTATCGTATTCATACCTATCATTTTTTAGCAAAAACCATTTCTTCTTCTGTGGACCCGACCCCTTTCCAACCCCCTTATTTGGGACTTGCCCCATTGGATTCCCCTCATTGCCCGGATAATCATAATACCCTTCACTCATAACCCATTTTTTGTATGGTCCCACCCACCCCTTTCAGGTTCCCCCCTTCATCATGGCCCACACCCATACCCAAGACCTTGAAGATCCAGAAGGAAGTACAACAACTCAGTGTCAATACTACCACCATCAATAACAAGATGCATTCCACCATAAATGCAAAAATGGAAACCCTAAAACATGACCTCTCTACCCAGCTTGAATCCTTCGCTAGCCAGATCTGTGCCAAGTTGAATATTACTAGAGACCTTACCTCCTCTAAACCACCTTTGCATCTCGGGCGAAACTTCCTCCAATTCCCAGACTTTTCAGACCCATCACTTTTAGGGTGACCTACGCCTTCTGCGAGTGGATGTGAACAAATTTGATGGATCGAATCCCACCTGTTGGGTAACTCAAATGAATCATTATTTCTCTTTGTATGGCATTACAGATGAGTTATCCAAAATCCGGTATGGTGTTCTCCATCTAGATCAATAACATTAGCAATGGTGAAAATGAAGAAAAAATGCTCGCCAAGGGTATGTATCTTGGACACAATTTTTTGTAGAGATTTATGAACGCTTTGACACTGACACCCACCATTTAGGCCATTTGACAAAGTTAAAACAATCTTGCATAGTGGAAGACTTTACAACTTCTTTTGAGTGATTGGATTTTCGTACAGAGGGCATGTTTGATGTTTTTTTCCAATAATTCTTCATCAGTGGCCTTAAGGATGATATTCATGCCCACATCCTCATGGATCACCCTTAGAGTTGGGTGGAAGATACTAAATGAGATAAGGAATCTCAACAGGTTGTCTCTTCTCAAACCCAAAAAAACTCCTTTATTCCTCACCCTAAACCAGTCACTCCCACTCTTCCTTCCACTCCACTCAATATCCAAAAATTAACCTGGTCAGAAATGGTTGAACGCCAACTCAAGGGCCTTTGATATAATTGTGATGACAAATATTTTCCTAGGCACAAGTGTAAGGAACAAAATGTTTTTATGGCCATCTTTGAGGATTTTTATGAAGAAGAGGTCAAATCTCCCCCTGTGGCCAAATCACGTGAACCCACTGACCTGAATCCACCCATATACCCCCCAAAAGTTTAACCGGTCATTTCCCTAAATGCTCTCACAGGCTTCTCTGCTCCCCAAACCCTCAAGCTAATTGGTTACATTAAGCATTGGAAGTTTATGATCCTCGTTGATAGTGGAATCACCTTGATCTAGATTTATGAGTGGAACGAAATGAATAATAGACTGAATACAATAACAAAAAGATATAGAGAGCAACAACAAATATCCAGTAAACAATAACTTCTACTGGATAAATAAAATAGGTTGAAACTGTAAAACTGCGGAACTGAAAATAACTTTCTCAAATGGTGGTAGCGATATGTGAGAAGAGATGTGGTTGCTTCATGCATCCATTTGAGTAGAATGGTTACAATGAGGCTCTAGAGGCCTTTTTAACATTACTCATGAATGCCAAAACCCTACGAGATGAAACGCCAAAAGTTATGTGGACCTGATGGGTAAGTTGGTACCTCAACTTCTCGGGGTCGTAACTTTTGCATACGAGCTCTGTTTTAGGCACGCGATAGCCTGTTGGGAATATATTTTTGAGAACTACACATTATTCCCTCAAACTCTAACTCTGTCTACAGTTTGATTGTGGCAAGAAAAAAAAACATTGTTTAGAGCCCAAAATGGCCCTCGAAGTACATAAAGATGTACCAACATGAAAACATCCAAAATAATCCAGTTGGATTAGGTAGGAGGCCACCAATATCCACTTGGACGCTGTGTAGGGATTCAAACAACCCCAAAATTGTAGAACCCACAATTACAAAGAGTTATAGAAGAACGTGATGAACTAAAAACTCTTAAGAGGAGCCAGTTGGAATAGGTGGGTGGCCACCAATATCCACTTGGATCAGTCCTCCCCCCTTAGAAATAAGTGGTCTCCATTGCATTGAGTGCCCCCATTAGGTGAGGAAATTTCTGTTGATTTTGGCTTCGGGTGAGCCACTTGACTTGGTGCAAGAGTTTCCCTGCCTTGACTACCTGACAAATTTGGATCCTATGTTATCAAGTTCCCTTGACCTGTGTGTCCACTATCTGATCAGTGGATGCATCTTCCATTCATTCAAGGTTGAGCTTTGTTGGTGTCAACTATTCCGCGATCTCCAAGGTGTCCAATAATGGTGGAAAATATGGTTGGAGGAGGTCCACATTGAACACTGGGTGCAAGCCAAGGAAGGGGGGAGTGTTGAGCTCAAAATCATTGTCACCCACATCCTTGGTGATGGTGTAAGTCCTGTTACCCCCACTTTTTAGGGATAACTAGGAGATCATGTCTCGAGGCCCATAGGTCCCAGACATGGAGTACCGAGAGCAGGATTGACTTGATCATGGCCCTGGAGGGCCCACCTTTTCTTCTTCTATCATCTTTATCTTGTCAGCAATAGTAGCATCCATCACCATCCGCTTGGTCCTGTCTCAGAAAGGGTTCTTTCTCCATGAGGTAATTGGTCCAGGTATCATGGTATGTGTCACTTTTGATCATTAAAACCTTTAAATATATGCATCTGATTCCTTTTATTTCTGACAACAACTTGCATCTTACATTTTCCCACTTGACCATGTTTGGGGGGATTGACAGGGTGCCCTAGCAAGCCTTTGTCCATGGGTTTTGGTTTTCCACTGGGGGGATTTCTGAAAATCCATCATCCAATCCCATCATAGCACCACTGTTTCATCTTATTTCTCGCTCACTTGTCCCATTCCCCTTGTCCCTTCATTGGGTTGACCTATTTTCAGGATTGTACCTTATCTCGTGGGAAGAAGGGGCTAAAGGCCCAGAAGGTAAAAGTAAGTTGGTAAAAGATAAAATCCTAAGAATAAAACCTCGAGATGCTTCGCCCAGGGATCCCTGAGAAAGCAATAAAAGGATTCTCAGCAAGAAACAAGAGGAACCTGAAAAAATAATAAAACAAGACTTGGTCAGAGGATAGGAGGTCTCATCACGAGCCAGCCTATTAGGACCATGGGTACCTAGCAGTATGACATTACCACCAGCTGGTTACCACACTAGGGCAGTGAATCTTGGTTGCATGGCCAAGGGAAAGGGGGTCTCATCACGAGCCAACCTTCTCATCTTTGTGAAAGTACTTGTGGGTAGCACTGTCAGCTCTAGTCACCATGCCAAGACAGTGTTCCCCGATTAGCTCTTGAACAAAAAAAATCAAAAAAGAATAAAAGAATAAAAAGAATAAAGGAAAGAATGGGCTTGGAAAGAATACATCCATGACAGGTACAACTTGCCTTCTACAAAGGCACCCATAGGTAACACTTTTGCATCCTTGGCCTTCACTGCACCCACATGCTTGGAAATCCCCTGACCACATCACCCACTTACATGGCTTGGATGAGGTCTTTTCGGGAACTTTCCTTTTCTCGTGGACACTAGCCTAATAAGACGCCTTGTCCTTTCTCCAGACTTGTATTGCAGGCTTGTGTAGCATATTTGAGCTATTAACGGATGTATTAGGGATTTTGTGCATATGTTTAATAATATTTTGGCCTTGTCGGCCTTTTTACCTTACCTAAAATGTAAAATTAGGTCAAGGTTTTGTATAAATGAGGGATTTTGACTCTCTTTTTTTCATGACGCATTCACTCCATAAGGAGGTCTGAAATTTGCACCCTATCTTGGGTATTTGGCTGATTTAGTGAGGCAAACTTGTTGAAGGAAGACTTTTTGGCATTCTATGGTGTTTCTCTTGAAGGAAGGTGTTACAACTAGGGTTTGCATGGTTATTTCTTGATGAATTGTAAGTATTTTTCTGCAAAACTTCTTGAATGAATGGTTTTAGTATTATTTTCTTACATATATTTATAAATTGTTGAATCAAAACCCTATGTGACAAGTACACAAGTAGGTCCTTGTTTCATGTCCCCTGATAGAGAAAATTTCAGCCATTGAAGAAGAAAAAGAGAGCCTAGTCGTAGCTACACTCCTTTTTCTTCCTCTCCTTTGCTAGCCATACCATTTAGAATTCAAGAGAAAGAAGACGCCCCAGGCCTAGGTCATCTACACTTAGGGCCTTTTCATTTTAGGGTTTGATGAAAGAGCCTTGCTATAGCAACACTCCACCTCATTAAGCCTTCTAGTCTTGATTTTGTGCTTCATTTGAGCTAGCCGTTTTGACAAGTTGACCTAAGGAAGGAGAAGAGAGCATGAGGCCTTGCTATAGAAAAACCGGAGTAAGCATCTCTCCCCTAGGGTTTTGATTATGAGGCCCTGCCATAGAAACACTTCAAAACGCTTCCCTCTAGTCCTTAGCCTTCCTCCTTCAACCCTTGTGTCCTTCACTTTTGACTGCATTTACCCTCTAAGGCACTGATCTAAAGTCCTCCAACGTTGAAGTGAAACTTGATTACAACACTCTCAAAACCCTTTGAATTTCAAACCCTAACTACACTAACCCTAACTAACTTATGAACCCTAAGTGTTGTCGTCATCCTTGGTTATTACATCTTTAGTGCAACAATGTTTTGTCTTAAAAGAAATTGAATGGTGGTTTAGGAATTAATTGAATAAGGTGTTGATTGGTTACATTGAATGCTACATTGTTCCAATATTTATTGGTGAAGTGTTATAACTTTTCATTGATATTGATAAACATTGAATTCGTCAACATTTATTGTTAATTGCTTATATGCATTTATCAAATAGTCTTATAAAGTACTAACCCATTGAAATAGCTTGCATGTATCAATTTGTTGTTGCTTTGTTCCAGAAAGGTACACTTCTTTGGGGGTTTTACTTCTTAAATTTTCCTTTGGTCGGACTATCTGTTTGGGTGGTGACTTGTGAAGGGGGAAAAACTTATCTTTATCTTATTATCCTTTTTGCCTCTTCAAAACCCAGGTCACCGGGGACGTCTCCCCTGGGCCTAACCTCCCTAAAGAGAAAGAACCATCCCATTGTGGTGACATTGGGTGGGATTGGTTCATGTTATGCTAGTTTGGCCTTCTATCTTATAGCCTTTTATCCTAGCTACAAACCACGCGATTACATTTTGGCGTTGTTGCCGGGGAACACTGTGTGAAACCTTCCTCAGAAGGCACTTTTTCGATAATCCTTGCCTCTAGAATCCTCATCTTACAAGCTTACCTGGCAACTCCACTAGGGTGTTTTCCCTTTTCTTTGATAGTTTCAAGAAAACTATCTAGCGACTCCACTGATGACGAAGCCAACTATGACTTCACAATGGGACACAGGAAACTACAAGCCTTTAGACATGAGTAACATCTTATGGTACCCTTAACAAAATCCCTTTGAATACATAAATTTTCTCCCTAGATTCACTGGTGGTGATAGAGAAAGAGTTGACTATCACATGAGAAATTTCTGGAACTTCTTCCTATTCTACCCTGTCGATGATTATGCTGAAGATGTGGTCATGAATATTTTCTCTACCACTTTTTGTTGCAATGCCAAAGAGTGGTATGAAAACCTCCCTGATGACAAGTGGTATGACAACCTCCCTGATGACAACATCACGACTATGGAGCAATTTGAGAAAACCTTTCTCGAGAGATGGGGTATCCAATTAGAAGACATCCCAACACTATTAAAAGAACTCAAGAATATAAAGCAAGCTGAGGATGAAACTGTCAGAGACTTCCAGGATAGATTTGAAAACATTCTATATCAAATTCCTGAAAGTCATCATCCTGAGGAGAGATACTTGGTCCATCTCTTTACTCATGCACTTTTGGGATATCTGAGCTTTCTTCTTGATAAGAGAACCCCAAGGACGCTCAATGAAGCCTACTACATGGCTACAGTGATTGAGGAGAATATCTCCTCACTTGAGATAAGATGCCTCTTTACCTCAAGTACTCTCAATGGGGAGATTTTGTTTACCCTTGAGAACTTCATCATTGATCTCCAAGAAGAAGGGGAACAAACCACAGATCAGCAAGGGATTGTTGAAGACATAGTTGAGGAGCCATAACCCAATGATGAAGTATCAACATGCCCTCTTTCTCTTAATGAAGTGATCCACAAGCCTTCTCCACTTGCACAACAACAAGACGATAAGGTTAGTTTCTTTCCTTTTCAGGATTTTGATGATATCTTATTTCATGATTCAGAGAGTGATGGAGAAATGGAATCCCCGAATGAAGAGAATATTCATTGTTGCACGACCAAAGAAGAAAGGGATACTCATGAGGATAAGAAAGTAATGCATGTTAAAGATACTCAAGTCCTTGAAGATCCTGCACAAGAAGAAAAAGTAAGTTACCCTCCTCTCCAAGATTCGAGTAATTGTCTACTTTATGATTTGGAAAAAGAGGAGGAAATGGGTGAGATTTTGAATGTTTCGAACCGTCCATGTTATGATATTGATACTGACATAGATAATTTTTATGAATTCATACATGTTGGGAGACGTAAGTGGGATGAAGTTGGTTATGATATGGATCCCATCTATGACATAAAGAGTCATCTCCAAGTGTTTCCTTTGCAATTATCACAACAAGCTCTTGACCAATGGCAACAAGGAGATGAGATTTTTACCGATGCTCCCCAAACACCCAAGGTTGACCAAGTACAGTATTTGCCTGATGATTTTCGGTCTTACCTTGAGGTCTTTGATGAGTACTCCTCTGAGCACTTAGATTTACCCTATGAAGATGACTATCAACCACCACTATGCTCGGATTGTGATAGGAGTAAGAATATTGTTTGCCTATAGAAGGATTCTCATGAACTTTTTCCCCAGCTACCTGTTATTACTTTGCCTTGTTGTCTCATTAAAGGTATAGTTGGTAAGTATATCTATTACGTTGAGTTTCCTCTGATGAAAACCCTAGAACACAAAGGTTGGTTGAAAACTACAAGTTCAAGTCTATATTTTCCATGTTTCAACTTTCCCTTAAGAGTTTGCTAGTCATCCACTAGAACCTTGTCAATCCCTTAAGAGTGTGAAGACGTTTGGGGTGGCCAGTTTGCAGACTTGTTGAGTCAGTGTTATGAACTGTGGATTTCTCATGACCCCTTCATGAATTGGATTGAGCACTTTCATTAGAGATTGATGTGGCATGATTTTATCCCTCCCACCCGCCTCCATGAGTTAGACTTTGTAATATCCAATGATATGATATATGTTCTAACCCATGTCATTTCCATGCTTGATTTATCACTGTTTTGGTTTATGATGAAGCACAAAGGCAAGTATTGTGGGACATTGTTGGATTGGTTACACTAGTCGTTTGACTACATTGAACATCCAACCAACAGGTAAGTATAGGTAAGTAGTTTTCTTCACATTATTGATTGTTTTATTTCAGTCTATATGTGTGTGTGTGTGTGTGTGTGTGTGTGTGTGTGTGTGTGTGTTGGGGTGGCATTACCACGCTAATTTTGTTGCTGATGCATTTTTGAGATCAAGCAGGTTTGCAGGTTATTCCAGAGATGATGAGGTTCTCATGCACTCTACGGGGAGCACATGTCCCCGAGTTGGAGCCAGATGTTATGCCCACTTTTTAGGGATAACTAGGAGATCATGTATCGAGGCCCACAGGTCCTAGACATGGAGTAATGAGAGCAATATTGACCTGAGCCTGGCCCTGGAGGGCCCACCTTTTCTTCTTCTATCATCTTTATCTTATCAGCAACAGTAGAATCCATCACCATTGGCTTGATTCTATCTCAGAAAGGGTTCTTTCTCCATGAGGTAATTGGTCCAGGTATCACGGTATGTGTCACTTTTGATCATTAAAACCTTTAAATATATGCATCTGATTCCTTTTATTTCTGACAACTGCTTGGATCTTACATTTTCCCACTTGACCATGTTTGGGGGGATTGACAGGGTGCCCTAGCAAGCCTTTGTCCATGGGTTTTGGTTTTCCACTGGGGGGATTTCTAAAAATCCATCATCCGCTCCCATCATAGCACCACTGTTTCATCTTATTTCCCGCTCACTTGTCCCATTCCCCTTGTCGTGGCATTGGGTTGACCCATTTTCAGGTTTGTACCTTATCTCGTGGGAAGAAGGGGCCAAATGCCCAGAAGGTAAAAGTAAGCTGGTAAAAGATAAAATCCTAAGAATGAAACCTCGAGATTCTTCGCCCAGGGATCCCTAAGAAAGAAATAAAAGGCTTCTTAGCAAGAAACAAGAGGGACCCAGAAAAATAATAAAACAATACATAGTCAGAGGATAGGGGGTCTCATCACGAGCCATCCTATTAGGACCATGGGTACCTAGCAGTATGACATTGCCACCAACTGGTTACCACACCAGGGAAGTGAATCTTGGTTGCATGGCCAAGGGAAAGGGGGTCTCATCACGATCCAACCTTCTCATCTCTGTGAAATTACTTGTGGGTAACGTTGTTAGCTCTGGTCACCATGCCAAGGCAGTGTCCCCTGATTAGCTCTTGAACAAAAAAAAGAAAAAAAGAAAAAAAGAATAAAAAGAATAAAGGAAAGAATGGGCTTGGAAAGAATACATCCATGAAAGGTACAACTCACCTTCTACAAAGGAACCCACAGGTAACACTTTTGCATCCTTGGCCTTCACTGCGCCCACATGCTTAGACATCCCCTGACCATATCACCCACTTACATGGCTTGGATGAGGTCTTTTCGGGAACTTTCCTTTTCTTGTGGACACTAGCCTATTAGGACGCCTTGTCCTTTTATCCAGACTTATATTGCAGGCTTGTGTAACGTCTTTGAGTTGTTAATTGATGTATTAGGGCTATTGTGCATATGTTTAATAATATTGATGATGAGATGTGATTGACATTGCTATGATCCCTGTGACTGATGATCCCATGGAGGGCGCAACCTTTGATGTGCAGGATCATGCTCGACAGAAAGGTACCATTTGGACCGGTACACATGGGGAGATGATCTGTTCGAACCTCCATGGGGATGAAGAGCCCACCAGATGGATGTTGAGACCCCATCAAGGGGTAGAGATAGGGCAGAGGTTGATCAGATACTTTGCACCTGCAAGATACCAGATATATAAAATATGCAGAACAGGAACGAAATGCTAGAAATAACAGAATAACAGTAAAATATCCAGCATAAGCTTCACAATACACAGAAATGATATACGAAATAGCAATAGAAATAGCACTTGAATAGAAATAGCACTTGATTCAGATAGCAATGTTCACAGGCCTCTTCGAGGGGGCAACCATCAATCGAGCAGCGCTCTGTTACAATAATATCCAAGCTAGGGTTCTCATACCCTCGACTCCTATTTATACTAAAAAGAAGCATCTAGAGGAAGATCCTTCTAGAAGCGGAAGCTTCTATTAGGTCTTCTTACATCCGCCTTAT